>JAQHUG010000193.1:3024495-3049253 GCA_028555095.1 Dicrostonyx torquatus | reverse complement strand
CAGCCTAACTTTCAAAACTCATCTCTATATTGCATGTTAAATGCATTTAACTCACAAAATCGTGATATTACACAACTCATATTTCGAAGCCCATACCCATAAATATAGTTTATCCTTACCAGAATGATGGAAATACCACACAGAATTGACCGTTCCGTTTCACTTTCTACTATGCAGTCATTTTGCGAACACTCTTTGCGTTCAGCTAATTGGCAAGTAAAGACAGACTGAAGGAAAAGGAAATGTGGACTGCCCTGCTTCTCCCTTTCTTTATCTCATTCACATCTCTGTAAGTGATTGGCTAATACAGAAAAGTGGTGTGAATGAGAAATAATATGACTGGGATCCTTGGTCATTCATATCTCTTAGAAAGTCATTGCCTTCCCCACCACTCACACATACAATGGTTCAAATGGAAAACATGGCTTTTTAGTCATTCATTGTTCATTCTTATTCAGAGTTTTCCCAATGACTCTGAACATTTAGAGATGAATGCATGGATGGATAGATAGATAAGTAGATAGGTAGGTAGAACTGAATGATTAATATGTTGCATGCATACACGAGATAAATAAATAGATAAATATACAGAGAGAGAGAAAGACAGAGACCCAGAGAGATAGCATTCTTAGTTGAGAAACCCCCCACGTATGCCAATCCACTAGACTCCAACGCTCAGGGCATATCATAAACACTGCATGTAAAAAGAAGGAAAGGAATGGTGACATGCTCATTATCTCTGCTCAGCTGCATGCCTCATTCATTCATTCAATCTTAATTTACAAAAAGCAAGTTAAGCAATAAAACTATCAGGAATTCATGTGGATGACAGGCACGCTTTAAATCTATTGTGGAGCCCTTCCGAGCACAGACCCTGGGCTCCTGCACATGTCCCATGTCCAGGAAGCCTGCCCTGCATCTGGCCTATTATTAAAGGAGAGACTCTGCATAGCCAGTTATTCCTCACAGGTATTTTTCTTTGTTCCTTAATATCACAACAAATGCTGCTGGGGCCCATTATTAGAGTCATCGGCTGAAAGCATGTCTGAAAGACAAGGAGAATGCTGTAAATTTCGATTATTTCTCAAGGTCCTACTGATGAGTTCATTAGCAACTTGTCTCTGTGTGAGAGAACAGGACGGCCTTCCGCGTGCTCTGAGTAACACTGTTTCTGGTTTCTTAGGTTTATTAATGCAGGCTATGGAAATTTCCTCTGAAGAACTGAGAGGGAAGGCTTAAGTCAAGAGTTGCTCTTCGGGGAATCTATTCAAACCGATAAATTCTGGGATTAGTATGCAGTAGGAAAACAGAGGGGATTTGGGAGTGCTGTTGGCTCCCATCGTCAAAGTGAGGCTTGTCAAAATGTCTCACTTTCTCTGCATCATTTGTTTTGTGGGGTAACAGAGAGCACATGATGGGAAGGATGGGTTTCAATCATTGTGATGAGTCCACTGAGAGCTTTTCAAAATGCATTTGACTTCCAGTTGCCTACAGAATAAAGTTGGCTCTATTACTGCAAGCCACTAGATGCTCACAGTGGAAAGTCAAGTTCCCCTAGGTTTGATAAGCTGTTCGGAGTACAAATATATCCTTGTACGTGAACTGAGGCAAGGGCAAAGGGTTGGTTACAAAGCATTAGCACATGGCATTTGTGTGATTTAGACACAAAAGGCAAGACAGAATTCTAATGCACAGAAACTGCTCGATAAATGTTAGTTATTATTCTTATGAGCTGGTGTTTCAATTGCTCAGTAAATGTCGAGGTAACCTACCCATTCCTTGTCAATCATCCTTTACTTTTTTCTTCCCAGAATCCCCGGGAGACACCATTAAAGGAGTTTCCCCCAGGCAAGGCCTTCAGACATTCCCCACTATGCACCTCCTCCTTAGGTAACTGCCTCTTCGATTTAACAGAAGGTTCACAAGGTGGGCATTTGAAAAGTTTCTTCCAGCCCTATGTCCTTTCCCCAGAGTGTAGGCGGCGGTAATCATGGGAGCTACTCTTCTCGTAGGACTGGTCATCATGGGTCATCAGGACGCTGGCTTACCCTAGTCCTACTAGTATTTCTTTTTACTGGAAGAAGAAAGTTAAAGTCAAAATCGCTCAAGTTATTAGAATGTGTGTCCCCGTGTCTTTAGTAAACAGAGCAAGAATTGGTAGCATGCCCATAATTTAAACCACAAAACCCCTTGTCAAGAGTACTGAGCAGTGCAAGCCCATTTTGAAAACATTTTACAACAGTTACCAGGAGCAGCCCTTTCGCCCCTACCAGTGAGGCTAGCCTGAGAAGCTACTGGTTAAACAGATCATGAGTGTGAGGACACAACAGCTTCTCCATCTCCAGTACCTCACTGAAATTGAACAAGCATCTTACTAATTATCCCCAAAGCATCAGCTTAGTCCTTTTTCCCTAAGTAAATGCATAAGATGCTGCAAGTGTACTAGGCAGGGAGGCCTGTGAAGATTGCCTAGTGGGGCAAAGACCAGAGCCCAAAGGGGGAGAAATTAAATAAATTAATAAGTAAACTATTAATGTGAGAAATAATAAGATAAATTTGGAAAGATTGCCTTGCCCTGAATAAATATGTAAAAATGCATGTGATACAGCCAAAGCCATACTTAGAGGGGAATTTATAGCGTCGTTTGCTTATATTCAAAACATAAACTCTCCTATTGAAGATGATGGTCTTAGCTTTGACCTTAAAAACCTAGATGAAGAAAAGTATATTAAACACAAAGTGAACAGAGGAAAGAAATAAATAGAAAGCAGGTACCAATGCATAAACAATATTGTAAAAAGACTAAATTAATGCAGAAAATGACATTTCTTTTAGAGTAATAAAATGTATAAATACCTGGTAAGATCAAAAAAATGAAGAAAACATAAACCACTAATGCCCCAAATTACAGCAAAGGATTATCCACTGAGGCAATGTATTGCTAAACAGGATAAGGAAGGGGTATAATAAAAAAAAATATAGTAAATATGGCATTGAATTAGAATTGGATTACCAAAATTGGAGAAAAGTGTATTTTATTCTTAAAATATGAAAGTCAGATATGATGGTGCATGCTTTTAACCCCCAGCGACCCGAAAGCCGAGAGATTGCCACAAGTTCAAGGTCAGCCTGAACTGCATAGTAACATCCTGTCTCAAGAGATGGGCAGATCGGGGAGGAATTGGGGGAGTGGAAGAACATGATCAAAACATTGCATGAAAAAAATCAATAGAAGGTCTTAAGAAGAATAAAAATTTAGATTATATTAAATGATGAAACATGAACAGCCCTGTATCTTTTAAACAAACTGAGTTTAAAATTTAAGGCCCTTCCACAAACAGAGGCTTAGGTCCAGAGAGTATCAGCAAATGATCCCTAGAAACCAAGACTGAAGACCTTCTGCTAAGGTGCATATCTAGTTAGTTTAAAGCCACAGTAACTGCACACTGTGGTATCTTCTAAATACGGCTGAACAGACTGACAAAACAAAATAGAAGATTCAGAAATAAACTCAAGATCATATGGTCAGTCGGTTTTCAACACATACTCAACCATTTATTACAATATACTTGTATATGTCTTTTTTGTATGTATTTTCACTTTATGTGTGTGGACATTCTGCCTGCGTGTGTTTGTGAGCTGTGTGCATGCAGTGCCAGTAGTGGCCAGAAGAGGGTGTCGGAGGCCCTGGGCCTGGATTTCGGGGTGGATGTTAGCTGTCATTTGTGCACTGAGAACTGAGCTCCGGTCCTCTAGAAGACCAGCCGGTGCTCTTCACTGCTGAGCCATCTCTCCAGACACAAATCGGTTTTTAAAGATGTATTTTCTTGTGGTTTTGTGAGTATGAGTGTTTGCCCTGAACATGCATGTCTTGTACATTCAGAGTTCTGAAGAGGGTGTTAGAACCCTGAAACGGAGTTAGAGATGGTCGCCAGCCATCGTGGGGGTGCTGTTAGCCGAACCTAGATCCTCTGGAAGACCACAGTCTGTGCCCTTAACCACTGAGCTATCTCTGCAGCTCCAATTGATGTTTTCAAAACAGCTATGTTGTGGAATATTGCTTTAACTAGGCAGAGAGGAGTTACATCATTTATGCTGTGGAATATTCTTTTTTTTACTGTGTAAGGGTGTGTTACATGTGTTTATGTTGCCTAATCAGCCCTAACAAACTTTCTCATCTTTATTTTTTAGTTCCTGGGATGGAGCCCAGGACCCCACATGGTAGGCAAGTCCCCCACACTGAGCTACGCCCCTACCCACCTCGTCACTTTTACCATTTGTATTCTCTCTGCAGGTCTTGTGCTCCTCCTTTGTTGTCTGTGTCCAGAGTGCATTACATCTACTGCTCCCATAATGGCGCCAGCACCCCAAGTTTTCCATATTTATACGGTGATGGTTTTAGATTATGGGAATTATTGGGGTAGTTTATATGGCCTATTTGTTTTGTTTTAGAAAACAAACTCCTTTTTCCTTTAGAAAAATGAACTCCTTAAGAGAAATAAAGGACACTGGCTTTAATAAGTGAGCTTTCAAGCCAGGTTAGTTAGATTGCCAAAATGTTACTTTACAAATGGATATTAAAATGTATTATATTTATAAACATAAATCTAATTGCTTATTTTTAAAGTGTTTTTATTATTGCATGCCTGGTGCCCATGGAGGCCAGAAAAGGATATTGGATCCCCTGGAACTGAAGGTGCAGACAGTTGTGAGCCCCCTAACCTAGGTGCTCTGGAGTCCTCTAGAAGAACAGCAAGTGCTCTTAGCCTCTGAGCCATCTCTCGGGCCCCTAAAGCAGTGTTGTTGTTGTTTGATTTGTCAATCCTTTTTACAAGATTTTCACACCTTAATTCTTTTACTCCGCATAGCCTGACTAGAATTTCCAGGTGAAAGAATCTGGCACTGGGCACTTAGCAAGGACTCGTATTGACGCCCGCACACAGCTACGAAGGTTAAGCAAAGTAATGGCTGCACACCCAAAAGACATGTGCACAGCCCATGAGTTTCACAGCTGAAACTCAAACACGGAGATCTCCTTGAGTAATGACTGGAAAACATTTACACTTATCATTTTAATCGATGGGTACTCTTAAGACCCAAATAACCCCTGAAGTTTCCTCTGGTCGTGAAAGCTGTCACCCAGGACCAGGATGTCAGCATATACATCCTTGGCCTCAGAAGCACAGTATTATCATAAAAGAAACTTAACAAGGTTTAAAGCAATTAGGATGGTACTCCAGTGGTCCAAGTGATGATCATTAAAAGCTGTAAGTAAGGCCAGAGCAGTCAACTCTCTAACAGCTGACAGAGGCAATAGTCTCAACCAGTCTGGCTTCAAAGCCGATGGTTCCAATCGTGTTTTGGAAAGAGATCTAGCATCTTGCAGCTCAGTGTGGCACAGACCAGCATCACTTTGAGTTTTCCGCAAATGGGATTCCTTAGATAAATCAGGATTGAGCTTCCTCCCTACAGCCCAGGCCTTCAGCGTGCACAGTGCTGGGGAGAAAAGTCCTCAACAATCCTATACAGCTGTAAACCACAATAATGACCTCACAAGCAAGATGGACCCATGGATGCAACAATGGTGGTTATGGGAGAAAACAACCGCTCTTTGATTTGAAGTGTGTGCTGAAACACGGTCAAAAGAATGACACACGGTGAATGATGCCTTGGGGAACTGTGAGAGAGGCTCCAGGAAAAATGCAGAGGGCATTCTGCTCCATGGGTTGTTCTTGGATATGATTTTGTGCCTCCTGCGTTGTTCTCGGTGTGTGTCAGAGCATAGCTATAGAGTCAATCTGGTCACTGTACCCTGACTCTGGGTATGGCCTCCCGCTTTGCTTTCATGCTTTACCATATATAACCTAAAGGATGTGCAAGAATATTGTGTTTAAACTGGTCCATCTTGAAAAAGTTCTGGGAAAACACTGCTCTGTCAATATTTAGTATGTGCTTACTGGCATTTATTTACATGTTCTTCTGGTCATGTTTTTCTTAGCTCAGACAGTCCTCCTTGGAGCATTGCTTTCTTTGTTAAATTCTGTATAAAAGGACACTGAAACTGACGTAAGGGTTTCTACAGCGTTAGACTGTGGTCCACCCGACACTTTAAGGGCTTCAAATCCCAGGTCTCGCAGCAGATCTTCATAAGAGGGCAATCAATCAAAAGCAACTTGGGTTGGAAAGGTTCTATTTGGCTTACATATCCTGAATCACAGCTCATTGAGGGAAGGCAGGACAGGAATTCAAACCAGGCAGAAATCCGGAGGCAGGAGCTGATGAGGAAGTCATGAAGGGGTGCTGTTAACTGACTTGTTCGCCAGGGCCGACTCAGCCTGCTTTCTTAGAGAACACAGGGTGTCCACAAGGGTATACACACTCACAGTGGGCTGGACCTCCCACAACATTCGCTAACTAAGAAAATGCCCTGCGGGTTTCTCTCCAGCCCTGTCTCATGGGCCATGTTCCCAACTGAAGTTCCTCCCTCACAGATGGCTCTGGCCTGTATCAAGTTGACATAAAACTAGCCAGGACATCTCTCGCATGTAGATGTTAGCTCTGGATCCTGAGATATGTGCGTTTCATTTGAAATACACACAGAGGTTGGAACATTTTACAATAAAAAAAAAATTGAGACACCCTCCGAGCTGTTACATGGAGCCTGTTTGCTCGCTTGTTTTCTCCTAGCCCAGCCCATGCACTAGATAAAGTTAGGGCGTGCCATGAACCTCAGTGAGGAAGCCCTTGATGAGGGGCCTGGGCTCACATCTCTGCAGCAAGGGACCGGGCTATTGCGTCCCCGAAAGATGTCAGCCTTTCCCTAGAGTCTATTGGTTGAGCAGCTGATCATGAACGAATAGAGTACAATGGCCAGGAAGGCATCAGCCAACATCACTTCTGCCCTTGACTGGAGCCATGGGATGAGCTTTTAGAAACCTGGCCTCGGTTCAAGTCCTAGAGGGCTGTCAGGTCCTCATTCTAAAACTGCTGGGTTAAGGATACTTGTCATAAGAAAATCACACTGGGGGTCCACATAATTAATGAATCAGTAAAAATAATGCCATTAAAACCAAATGGGACAAGGAAGTCAGTAGCTAAACTATGTTTGGGTAGTGTGTCTCTCTTTGGAAACATTCTTTGGGGCTTACTAATATTTTAATATGACTTGAACATGTATTAATATAAAATTAGAGAAACACTGGTTCCAGGTTTGGGCAGTGCTCTGGTGCCAATACCAAATGATACCAAAGTGTCTCCTACACACCCAAGGACAGCAACTGAATGTCTGTCCCCTTGAGGAGTGCCTGTCTCTAGAAATCACTTGATAAACATCTGTCAATTAGTAATTTCCTTCTGGACCTCAATAATTACATTTTTACTTAAACAAAAGAGCCCTCATGGTATATAAGTATGCAGCTTTCAAATGTTTCTTATGAAAAGAGCATTAATGACTACTCTCGTTTTGAACTGCAGAATGCAAATGAGTTCCGTGCTTTGTTTAAAATTCCTCTGTCTCATCCAGGCATCCCTCTGAGAGCTCAGGGTCTCCCACTTCTAATGATCTGCTTGCTGAAGCCAGGGACACAGTTGCTGGTGGTTAACTTCCCAGCACACTGGTTGTTAATAGTAACAGTGGACACACAGATTTCTGGCTGAGATGGCACTGGGACATCAATAGCTCTTTGTTGATTAATAACTGATTTCCCCGCTGATTAAAATGCACTGATCAATGATTGCTCACGTGGAGGCAGCTTCTCCAGGGCAGCAGTTCCTGTATCAGATTCACGCTTCTTTTTGTCCAGAATGCAGGGTACCCCACAGTGAGCAAGAGAGTTGGGCCATCCCCCAAATTTGGCTCTCAAATGTTCGAGCCTGTCGTCTCTGCACTGCCCCCCTCTCCTGTCCACTAGATGGCACTGCAGACCCATATTTTAACACTTCACTGGGTTTGGGGGAAAATGGGTGGAAAAGATCGACAGGTGGGATGCTGTGGAATGCTTAAAATTTGTGAAAGCGGATGCTTCCCCCCCCCCATCCTGCTCTGTGCACACGTCTTATCAAGCACTTGAATAAAAGGCCCGTCCAAATTAATGAGAATGTACCGCTTTTCCATCTAATTACTGCCCCTGGCAGCCTGGAGCATCCGTGATTTCAGGACAAGGCCCTCTTGGTACCTCAGCGTTTTAAATTCAAGCAGCTGTTTATGCAGTGAAGAACAATAATACGCTCCCCAACGGGTAGACTTTACGAGACTGAGTAAGCCTGTGATCTCCCAAGAAACCACTCAGTAAGATCAGCGGCCTGTCATATCTCAGGATTCATTAATTGTGCTACAGTTCCAACACCCAACAGGAAATCTAGAGTGGGAATTTTGCCACCAAGGCATTCTATTACCAGCCAAAGTACGGAAGAATCGTGGGCACACAAGGAAACCTGGATGCAAGAACTCCTTTTCTAGTTACTTCCATCGGCATCCCATTGCTGAGGGCCAGGGGACGGTGCCCAGTCACCGTGGCTCCCGTGGAGAGCAATGTGAAGCCTCTTTCATAAAAAGGCTAATTTCGTTGTTCCGTTGTGCTTTATTTTGTGTCCCTTTGTGGCATCGAGGGCCTCTCAGCACTGACATAAATCAAGCAGATTTGCCTTGCAGGCAGCCATCAGCCTGTTGTTCCTATGACAAAATGGTTTTAACCTCATTTGCGACTGACCACCCCCTTTTCTCTGATTTTGGATTGTTTGGTTAACTCGCTTTGGGAAGGAGTATCAATAATTCAGCATTAGCCAGTTGGCATGTCACCCTGACAGATGGAACCGGCGACAGTGCTATCGATTGGCTCCCTCTTGGGGGCACTGGTGAAATTCCACCCCACCCCCACTGCCAGGCCCTGTCATTGGGATTAGTAAAAGGGAAAGAATGATTCCAGCAGTCACTAAAGCCTGTTCAAAACCTCTGACTACAGCCAGATGCGCAGATTTTCTGGAATGTTTTCACATCAGGCAGAAGGGAAGAGAGGGAGGCAAGGAAGCAGGGCTCAACACTGCACCTGAGAAAACTCAGCACTTGAGGCGCAGGCAGGAGGGACTCAGAATAGCTGAGCTGGGAATCAGACTCCTAATTTTGATCTGTCATTCTCTGGTACCCCAGAAACAGGGTGCGCGCTCGTGCATGTGTGCATGCATTCATGTGTGTGTGGGGAGGTTAATATATCTGTTTATACATGTAGTGTGTGTTTGTGTATATGCATATGTCTGTGTGTGTGTCTTGTGTCCGAGTGTGTACTGCATCTCTGTGTGGGTGTATATCTGTTTGCATGTGTGGTTTGTGTTCGTGTATATGCATATGTCTGTGAACATAGTGTGTGTGTCTGTGTGTGTAGTGTATCTCTATGTCAATGTGTATCTGTTTATATGTATGTGTGGTGTGTGTGTCTGTGTATGTACACATATATATGTGTGTCTTATGTCTGTGTATGTAGTGTATCTCTGTCTGGGTGTATATCTTCACATGTGTGGTGTGTGTCTGGGTTTGTGCACATGTCTCTGTGTGTGTGTGTGTGTCTGTGTGTATGTGTGTTTGTACATCTGACAGAAAGACAAGGAAGGGGAAAGGAGCTGGGAAAGCTATAGAGTTAAAGTGTGTGTTATGCTCAGTGAAGTTACTAACTGTATTTCAGGTTTCTCAGTTGCTGCCTCTGAGCCCAGGAAAGTGAAGAACTGCAGACTCATCCCCAGAAGTCTACCTAGTGGTCATGGGCGTCAGTCAAAAGGCTCACTACACACATCTTTGGCTCTTATCTAGCGAAAACAAACTGATTCTGTTTTATGTTTCAGCTGTCTTTGAATTCATAGATATCAGAGCACCATAGAGCCTGCAGGTTCGGAGTTAAACATGATTGTTAATGAACTTCTAGCATATCCCTTCCATTAAATCCCCAAATTACTGAATTTTAATACAGCAACAGTATGGGAGAACCAGAAAACTGACACAGCAGAACTACTGGAGAGCCCAAGCACCCTGAATTGCTGCAGAGCCAGCACCGGGGAAAGTCTTGGAAACACATTTGGAAACCAGGAAAAATACATCTCCCTGTCGGGATGAGATGAAGGAGAACCGACCTCCTTAAAGGGTAGTTCATGACTTCAAATGGGGTTGTTGAACTAAATGGGGCCATGGGAGCTTTGGTAATGATACCAGATTTCTGAACCCCAGAGTGACTGAAAACTAAGTCAAAGTCAAATGCACAATGAAGTCAAGGTGTTTGTGACAGCACTCACCCGTGCTGTAGCACAAGACCCCAGTGCAGTCTTGTTCTGAGCACACAGTATGTGCACTGCTCGGTGTGCACACCATCACCGCTGCAGCCTGCACCTCAGCTCGGATTCCAGACTGTTAGATGTCAGAAATCTCGGTGGTTTCTCTGTACACGATCATTTCTGCTCTTACAGGCGCACCTAACGATTTAACCGCCAAATACAAAGACAGTGTTTTCCTATTGTCATTGCTCATTGTGTAAGTATCACACAAGCATAGTTTTGAATTGTATTCGAATGTTTGAGTTTTAAAAGCTTCTGTTTGAGTTGATGACTTGAGTTTCAGTTTTGAATGAATTTTGACTTGGGACTAGGACATAATCTGTGCTGCTCACAAACGCCTGCCTGTCTGCGTACTATGCGCTACCATACAGTTACCGAGCTCTAGCCACTGGTAAGGAGGCTTATATACCCAACAGTCAGGTGGGCCAGCAGGTGAAAACCTCATCCTCTCATCCTCAAGGCAAGGGAACACGTGCTCGTGAAGCAGAGCTGGTAAACAACTTTGACACAGCTTTTAGTAACTCAAATCACAGGTAAAGATCGCTAGCAGGGAAGAGCCGCTGGAGGCCATGACTCCAAATGGTTCCAACACAATTTCCGAAACAGCTTTCAATATACTTCCGCAGTTCCATACCGTGTCCTTATGGCAAGCAGTGTTCTCAGCACAGACAATTATAAAGCCAAGATATCAACCAACTCCAAAATGCATTGACAATGCTTACATATGTCTTGCAGTGTCAAAGACTCAGTCAAGATAAATTCTGTGCATAAAAGTAAAAAAAAAAAAAAAACATACTTTTCATTAGGGTACATCTTTGACTTCATCTCTAATGACTGGGGAAACTATAGATAGAAAAAAGAATTGTTTTTAAATAAACTTTAAGATTTATTATTAAGAAATATTTTATTTTTATAGTATTTCATATCTCATGGCTAAGGAGTCAAAAAATATCTAAGAAGATTTGAACAAGAGAACACAAGAACCCTCCCCATCAAAAACACTGGTACCCACAGACTTTGTAATTAGAAGACCCGTGGTCCTCAGACTCTGAACCCATCTCAAGTCCTCACTGCTGAGCTGTCCCTAGAGTGGAGAGCTCTGATACCGAGGGCCTTCTGCAGGCACTCACAGTTGCCCAGCTGAAGATGATGTTGCTATACCCAGAGGAGACTGCTGTGCAACACATGATTGGCGCACTTTCAGAGAGACAGAACCCCTCAGCAACTTAGACTGCGGGGCCAGGCCAGTGCCAGACAGGTGGGGCACTGTGCCTGCTCTGTCTAGGGAATGGAGTGACCAGTTCAAAGTTCCGATTCTGTGTGAATGAAACATCATGTCTACACTACCCAGAAAATGCAATTGCAAAGGTTGGTAGAATCTCTAAATCCCTGAGGGAAGGAAGATGTGCCAGGGGAGTGGGACAATGTCTCTCTAGGAAGGTTTCAGTACCACATGGTTCACCATGGTAGCACCACAAGTCATGGAAAGTGACAGAGAGCATCAGTTCCTCTAGGGATGGCTGCTAGGAGGGTGTAGAAAATGTCATGGATCCTCACCTGAGAGTCTGACTACTCTTTCCTCTATTCCTTGGCCAGTGTGTATAATTCTGTCTGAATTGTATATGGCTTCACAGTCTTGGAGGTGCTACAATATAGCTTTGGAAGGTTAATTGAAGAGGGGACTCCAATTACACATCTATGAGGAAATGGTCATCCATGCTTGGGTATGCATGAACATTTTGGAGTCAACCACACTCCCTTACCTGTGCTCTGTTAGTAAGGTATTTATGGGGTTTCCCAAGTTGGACTTTGGAGGAATACACTTTGGTTTTGTTGTTGGAGTCCTAGAAGGAAGGGGTAGACACTTGTTTATGTCTCTCCAGAGACATAATTTCTACAATGTTATTGTATTGTTTCCTACATCCTGGGTACCACATGACAGAGGCATCTTGCCATCCTGGTTCCTTGATGCTGCTGTACACACAGAAACTGGGCTACAACCTTGCCATACCATTTAAGTGTCCAAAATCACTAATGATTTGATCCTCATATCCCAGAGCCTGAGGTGCCACTCTGTCCTTTTGGTTCAAGGTCCCAAATTGTTGCTATAACTTGTGTCTAGAATTACAGCTACATCTTTGTATCTGAGTTATTAAAGTGTGCCTCAGAGGGAGGAAAAACTTTGACTTAGTTGAAACGCTGGATCCATTGTGCCTTAAAGAGACTGCACCTCAGCTTCCAAGTAGTGCAATAGTTCTGTAAGACTCAAAGCATGGGTGTCTGACTCCAAATCCACTCCGAGCCACTGTGCTATGGATTACAATGCTGTTATGATGTTTGTGAGTTGCACCAGAAGACCCTTTCAGTCAATGCTTCTCATTGCAAGAAGACAGAAGCAAACATGCCCCTCCAACCTTACCCTAAAAGTCTGTGTAGCCACTACATCATAGTGACTGCCACTGCCACAGATTCCTGCAGCCTAGATCCCTGATAGTCCATTCTCATCACTACTAGTCACACAGGAAGACAGTGTTCAATTCTATACATGCATGGCTGCACTCACACACAACCTGAGCCATTGCACTCTGCAAACCAGCACCTGCAGACCCACACACTGGTGTGTGCTGCTTCTTGTAAAACTCATATTGTTAGATTCAGAAATGGTATCACTGGTACATAGACAGAAGGCTACAAAATAGACAGAGCTACAAAAGCAAAGAAACATGATACCAATTAAGAAAAACAACAATTCAGCCACAATTGGAATTTATACTTTACCTGAAAAGGAATTTCAAATAGCGTTCTTGGGGAAACTTGGGAAGATATAAGAGAGCACAAATAACTAAGTTAATGAAACCAAGAAACAATTCACAATTTGTGTGAGAAATTCCAAAGACAGTGATTATTAACAGAACCAAACAGAAATCTTCGAGCTAAAATTTTAAACAAGAAATTTTTCAAAGGCAAATGAGAGCTTTAGTAATTGTTCTGTATGGGCTAGAGAATGATTTGCGATGGCTGTGTTTTCTATTCTGAATGAGTGAGTCTCTTAAGTATCTAGAAAGCTGAGGTAAAAGAATAAGAAAAATATGTCTGACAGATGATAGAATAAGAGAGAGATGATAGACTAGATAGATGATAGATAGATGATAGATAGATAGATAGATGATAGATAGATAAACAATTGATGGATAGATGATAGATACACAGATACATAGATAGATACATAGATAGATAAACATCATCAAGACAGGTACTTACAAGCATCCAGCAGAAACCACAGAGAAAGCCACTTTAAGGCAGCAGGCTGTAGTTTCCAAGAAAGACAGTCTAGGGCAGAGCAATGAGGCTTCCAAGTAAAAGAACCAAGGGCAACAGATGGAGAGAATGTCATCAAATCAAGCACGCAGAGCATCCAGCACAAACCAACTGGGGAAACTGAGGCAGCCAGCTGAAATTCCTGATTGAGCTTTCACCAATGGCTCAGCAGCACGTGGCTGAGCTTCCAGCTTCTCCCCCACTGCACAGGCACCATTTTTATCATGGGATAAATAAAAGGAACTGAGATCTGTTTCTGGCTACCCTCAAGGGCACAAGGTTTTTACCCTTGACCTGCTCTGGGGAGGCCAGCCCAGCCTCAAACAAGGTCTTGGGGAACACTTTGGGATAAATGTGCTTGGGTCTGAAGTGAGATTGGGTGAAGTCCTGCTGCTACACCCACTCAGTTTCTCAAAGAGAGCTCAAAAGCCCGGGTGCAGTCCTGCTTCTTCACCCCACCCAGCTTCTCACAGAGAGCTCAAACAGTCCATGACACTTTATCAATATAACGTACATGACAGCCACCAGAGACGATCAAAGAAAAAAATCTGTGAACCTGAATATAGGTATTTTAAAATAATTCAGTCAGAGTAGGGGAAAGAAAAAGAGGAAAAGAAGGAGTAAAGACAGCTTACAGAATAATGGGCACTGGTCCATGAGCAACACTTTACATTATGGGCCTGATGTAAGAAAGAACAGAGAAAGGGATAGAAAGACTATTTGATAAAATAGTTTCTGGAATTTCCCTATGCCTTGTGAGGAGAATAAGCATCCAGATCCATGAGTTCCAAATACAGTCAGCCAGAGATGTCATCCCCCAAACACACTAAAGCTAACTGTGAAGGGGCTGGATGGATGGCTCAGTGGTTACCTCTTGCAGAGGTCCCAGGTTGTGTTTCCAGGACCCACACAATAGCTTTCAATCACCTGTAACTATAGTTCCAAGGGATGCAACACCCTCTTACAACCTCCACGAGCATGAGGTGCATAGTGTACATACATACGGGCAAGCAAGGCACTTAGACACTTTTTGAAATCAGCAGTTAAGTGACGAGAAGAATTTTTTTTTAAAAAAAAAAAAAGGAAAAGAACAGGGAGGCTCAGTAGCATTTGCTGGATTTCAAGAAGAGCACTGTGAAGCAGGGGAGACTAGATAACACATCTAATATGCTTAAGAATTAACAACAACAGCAGAAGATATCAGTCAAGAATATTATACCCAGCAAAGCTATACATTCAAAATGAAAGATAAAACATTTCAAAATGTAGGCTGAGGGGGGATCTGAGGAAATTCTTTCATTTCCACTAGAAGTCTCATGCAAGAAATACTTTTTCAAAGGCAAGGAATGAAAGTTCCTATTATGGATACATATAAATGCAGAAAATTCAATGGAGGCAAATACAGAATATTCCATTACAATAATGATTGTCCCCAAATCATACATGTTATAACATGAAGGCAAAAAGTCAAAACAGTAAAGAAAAACTAAAGCTGTAATGATTCGACAAAGAACTCATGGTCTATAGATGGGCATTTAAGTATGATAGAAATGATCAGGTTGACAGTAATCGCTATAAGTATGAGATGTTTCACATAAGCATTGTGTAAACACTGGACAAAAAGTGCAGCAGAGCACACTAGAAAGAGAAAGAATTTCTTGTTTGTTTTTCAAGTCAGGGCTTCTCTGTGTAGCTCTGGCTGTCCTTGAACTCACTTTGTACACCAGATTGACCTAGAATTCACAGAGACCCACCTACCTCTGTCTCCCGAGTGCTGGGATTAAAGGTCTATGCGGTCGCACCTGGTGAGAAATAACTTTCTTTTTAAATTAGCATTACAGACAACTAGCAAACCTCAAAGTAAAAATGGCAAAGGAACTAATGTCAATAGCAAGCTCTTACCTACTACTATTAATGTTGAAAGGATTACATTGTCCAACCAAAACTCCCTGGCTGATCGAATTAAGAACCAGACCTCACTGTAAGCTGTCTTATGAGAGACGTGGGCTGAAGGTGAAAGAATGCCATACAAGTGGCAATCAAAAGAGGGAAGGTCGTAGCTACACTGACACCTGGCCAAATAAACTTCAGCTCAGAAACTTTGCAAGATCCAGAGAAGACCACTAAGATGAAAAAGATCACTTATGCAAGAGGATGTAGCTATCAGAAATACATACGTACCAAGAGTTTGTAGGCAAATGCCACCACACCCAACCCTAGTCTCTCCGTAAAAATGTGTGCCTGTTGAGTACGTGCTTGCGTGCAGTGTTCATGAAGACCAGAAGAGTGTTCATGAAGACCAGAAGAGGGCGACCTATCCCCTGGAGATGGAGTTCCAGGCAGTTGCGGTCTACCTGATGTGGTACTGAGAACTGAAGCCTCTGGAGGAGCAGTACCTACTCACAACCACAGCCATCTTCAGCCTCTCCCTCTCCAACCTCTTTGTTTCCTGGTTGATACTGGGAGCATTTGCTGCACCCTGGTGCTCCGTGTTTGCCACTGCTATTTAGCACCCCCAGCAGGGGTCCAAGGAAACAAGTCCACCTAATACTGGACAGGCGCCTCACCTAATACTGGACAGGCGCCTCTGGATCCATGAGCTAAGTAAATCCTCCTCTCTCCCAAGTTAATTGTCTGGGTTGCGTGACCACAGTAGGTCAGAGCTGACATCACCATCACTTGCTTGGTCTCCTCATGTCGCCACCTGCTGGAAATGGGAGCATGGGAAAGTTGTGTTTATGGCCGTCCGCGGGGGCCAGCCCAAGGAAAGCTCGTCACAGTGTGAGCGCATCAAATCCTTTCTGACCCACTGTCTGCCGGTTTTAGAGCACTTTGCATTTAACTCGTTTCCATTAGTGAACTTTTGAGACAGGCCAAGTGCCGTGGCCACCATTTCACATATGAAGGAACTGCTCCAGAGGATACTGTCCTGTCCCTCCTCCAAAGTTTCGCTTCTAAAAAATGAGACCTAACCATGCCACTTGGAAGAATGTATTTTTTTTAAGTGCTGCTTTTATTCTCGGGGGCTCTATACTGTTGAGATGCAGATGCACTTTCACTCCGGCTCTGAGATAAGTGAGCTTCTCCATAACCAAGGATTTCGCTGGACTACCTGACAATTATAAACACTTAAGGCTACAGATTAGCAGGCGCATGTTGGAGGCCAACAGCAGAATATTAAAAAGAATCCTTCAGAGAGGTTTCAGCAAGCTGTGTCTCAGAGCGCAATGGACAGCCCAGAGCTATTTAACTTTTCTGTTTCGCATTCAAAGTCTCCCAACTTCCCCCCCCCCTTTGAAATGCTCACACAATTTGATCTCCCGCTGTGTTATGGCAAGATGCAAAGATTCATTCTTTTCTTATTTATACTGCATTACAGCATCAGCCCCAATTACCCACAGAAACTTGATTACAACAATGAAGATTAATTAGCTATGATGAGCCTAAGTACATTAACCATACCCTTTGAATCTTTCGTGGCACCATCAATATGAGCTCAGAATGTTCTCCAAGGTAACCCTTAGACAGTAACAGGAAGCATAGGTGGGCTATTTCTCCGTAAACCAGAAGGTATGCTTCCAGTTAAATCCAGAGCCTTCCAAGTCAGCATCATGGGAAGACCAGGCAGTTGTGTGTGGAAATAACTGAAGAGGTCATTTGAAAGACACGCAGATTCGTCTCACTGTGGCCAGACTGTGAATATGTTTTGTCTATGCTTGCAAACACTTTGATGTCACCAAAACAGATTTTTCCAAGCTTGATTCCAGACAAGATAGAGACAAACTTAGCTCTAGATACTCTCGGAAGTAGCCAAAATTCAGGTCTACCCTTAAAAAAATAAAACTTTGATATTCAAAAAACGATGAATTCAGCAGGTGCTATTAGTTCAATTAGGGCTTTTGAGCTAAAATAATTGTAATCCAGCCTCTTGAGATGAATAAAAAGTTACTTCTCTTGTTTTCTGTTGCTCTCTCAGCCACTTACTCCCCAGAACTCAGAGCCAACCTATTCCCATGTGGAAAGAGAGCACAGTGTTTGTTTAAGCAAACACTTTCTTTAAGCAAGATTTTTATATTTTATTCATTATTTTAGATTTATTTTATTATTTTTAACTATGTATAGGTGTGCATATCTCCATGTGGGTGGATGTACATGATGAGCACAGGGACCCATAGCAGCCACAGGTGTCAGATCCCCTGGAGCGAGAGTTATAGATTGTTGAATTGCCATTTGAGTGCTGGGATTTGAACCCAGGTCCTCTGTAAGAGTATCCATTACTCTCACTGCTGAGTCTTCAGGTAGGTCCCAGAGTGCTCTTAATTGCTGACTCTCAACGCCTGCTCATTCACGCATTTCTTAGTTCTCAAGCCCTTGTTCTTGCTGCCGTGTATTAATGGAGTAAAGCCAGGTAGTGAAGGAGCTGGGCATCCTGGCTTTTGTCATTTCGGTTTACAAGACAGAATCCTTTTGCCCACATGGATGCATGTCGAAAGGTAATAAAGCTCACTGTGGAAGTATGTGGTAGTTTGAATGATACCCTATCCCCCGTAGTCTTGGGCATTTGTATACTTGGTCCCCAGTGGGTCATAATGTTTGCGTTTAGGAGGCATGGCTTTGTGAAAGAAGTGTGTCACTGGAGGGTAGGCCTTGAGTTCACTTTCTGCTTCCTGCTTGCGGTTTGAGATGTGAGTCTCAGCTGCTGCAGTAGCCATGCCTGGTAGCGGTCATGCTTCCCTTCTGAGAAGGTGATGGAGGCGTATCCCTCTAGAACCCGAAAGCCAAATAAGCCCTTCCTTCTGTGAGTTGCCTCGGTCATGGCATTTTATCACAGGAGTAGAAAAGCAAACTAATACAAGGTCTAAGTTATGTAGATGTGGAAATGAATTAAATTACATTATAATCAAACATCATATTTTAGAGATGTCATACTTATGGGGACAATGGCATATGTATACTCCAATTTTATTTCTTCTTTTCACACAGGATTTTTGCTTTCCATTTATCTTATACGTTCCATAAAATGTTGTTTAAACCCTTTCCTCTCAACTAGCTAACAGCAAAATGAAAGGGCTCCCTCATGATTGTGTTCTGCGCAATGTTCGCCAAAGTAAAAACCCAAGTACCAGGGAGATGGCTGTCAGGAAAGCGAGTGTCTCACAAACATGAGGGCCTGATGTTTGGATCCCAGCATGGGAACTAAAAAGCCTGCAACCCAGAGCTGGGGAGGTAGAGACAGGAGCATCCCGAAACTTACTGGCCAGCCAGTGAAGCCAAATAGGTGTATGCCAGATTCAGTGAGAGACCACGCTGAAAATAAAAAACAAATAATAAAGGTCACACTGGACATATGCTCCAGTGGTTAAGAGGACTTGCTGCTACTACAGAGGACTCCACATTCACCTCCAAGAATCCACATCATGCAGATCGTAACTGCCTGTATCCCCAGGTGCAGAGGCCCTCACACCTCTTCTGACCTCTGCCAGCACCCGTACTCATACGCCCACACTCCTCCCCAACACACACACACACACACACACACACACACATACACACGAGAGAGAGAGAGAGAGAGAGAGAGATGCTCAACTGCCAGAAGTCATCCCCTATGTCTAAGCAGGGGCTGCTGACGTCAGTCAGGACAACCTATGGTTAGCCCCTCTGCGTTCTCACAGTTCTTTATCCAATTAGCTTTCTGGTGGGTGACGAAAAGGGGAGGCCTCTTGTTTTCTGCTGCCACGATCAGTGTTTCCTTACACAAAAGAAAAATATCAAGTGCATTTTAGGGTAGCAGTCTTCGCGGAAGGAAGTAGGGCACACTGTGTGTATCAGGCTGGACAGAGAACTTTAACAAAGGCGGAGGGCCTGGGGAACAAAGAGCCCGTTCTGATTAAATGAACAGCACTCGCCAGCTCAGCTCCAATCTTTGCTGTTAACCCTCTCAGGGCGTGGGGGGGGGAGAACCCTTCAATAGCTCACCTGGAAAGCAGCGAAAGAGAAACTTTCCCTGGAGACTACATCAGCTCTTCCGGAATTCAAGGCGAATGTTTAATATAAAAGATTAAATTGTGCCTGGCAGTCGTGGTTCTACAAGTGATTTCTTGGCTTGCTGTCTGTGCACACATAAACACAGTAATGTCTTTAAGGGGGAAGCCGGGGAAAGTTTTAGCATGTGCAGCAAAAGCAGACACAGAATGCATGCAATGCTAAGGCTTACTGTTCATGCATATTTTCTTCTTAATCATTAATATAGTAATGAATATTCCTTTCAGGGACTTTTCCTGATGTGCGCCCTACTCATGCTCTTCACATGTAGGAGAGGATGTGTATGGTCTATGTCACTTCAACACATATGCATACAGATGACACATGTGTGGTGTTTGCCTTGGCAGATGCACAGTTCTGTGCAGTTAGTTTCCATTAGAGAAGATATGATTCGGCGTACAAAATTTTTGAAAGAACAACGATTGTACCTGAGGTGTTGCGATGGATGGTGTTTGACCGAATCTAGACTCACCTGGCATTCCAGGCCTCCAGGCACGCACGCCTGTGCGGGATTAGCTTGATGCTATTAATTGGTGTGCGTAGATCCTTCACAGCTGTGGGTGCGGCCGTTTCCTGAGTCCTGGGCTGTGTAAAATGGAGACCACCAACTGGACACTAGCGTGCTCGCAATCCTCGCTGCCTTCTGACTGTGAACGTTTGGGAGCAGCTGCTTCAAGCACCTGCTGCCTTGACCTCCCCGACATGAGCTGAGTTAAAATAAGCCTTTCTCTACAAAGTTGCTCCTGTTACATATTTTTATCACCGCGACAGGGAATGAAAACGAGCAGGTGAGAAAGCGTATGTAGACGTGCAGCTCTTGCCATCCTTGAAAGAAATCCATCTAAACCGTGTGATGCATCTGACTTATTGAAGAAAGTATTGCCCTTTCTGTGTCTGCTCTCTTGTGCTGTCGTCATAGACATTAGTTTCAGCGCATGGCATCTAGATGTCCAGTCATGACCATTAGTGGTAATAAAAACGTAAATACGTTCCCCATATTTATGTAATTGGGAGTCCATGAGTTTCTCTGTCACAATGGCTGTCACTTCTCAACGTGCTGGCTTCCCAGAAGCCCTGAGCACCTCGGGACGGCACTCACAACTCCCACGTCTTCATCGTTTCCATCTAATTACCTGCCTTCGGAAACCGTGGCTGTCCGGAAGATGCCGAGGATCCGCAGAGAAACCAAATAGCCAAGCCACTGCAGTCGAGTTTGACAAGATGCCGAGGGTACTAAGGCAGGTTGCAATCACATCCTGTGGACTCCCTCAGCAATCAAAAATGGCTTTCCTTACTTTAAATACGCAGATATTTAGGGATCCATTAGAGATGTCAGCTGTCCTCCACTAGGTAGATGGAGCATGACTGTTCTCCCTCCACCCAGTAATTCTGGTGAAATATCACTTTTATTAAATTGAATAATCTCACTAAGCTCTAGTCATCCTGTAAATTGGCAAATGAACCTCTCTCTCTCTCTCTCTCTCTCTCTCTCTCTCTCTCTCTCTCACACACACACACACACACACAATCTTCCTTCCTTTCTTCCCTTTGACACAATTTTAATATACTCTTTCTACCAAAAGTAATTGATTTGTTTAATATAAAATTCTTCATCCATATTTTACTGAATTTTCTGAAACAAACTCAATATGAGAGTTATCCAATTTTTCTTTCCAGGTTCGGAGGAAATCACACACTCCTGACTGTACTGGCAGATCCCGCCCCCTCCCCAGAACTGTAAATAATGAGGTCTCCATCAACAAGTAATTAAATTAGTCAGGCACTCTGAACTTAACAAGAAGTCTTTAATAAAATATCTGTCTCTCTTTGTACGGAAGCAGGTGGAGGATTTTGTTTACTATAAGCCACTACCACCATAGCAAATATAACAAGAAAAGAGATTTAATTTTTCTAAATCAACTTTAAAAAAATATGTGTCCCAGTTCAATAAAAGGCCAGTCTCAACTCTGGAACCTTCTATATACCCAATTATGTCGCGGTTCAAATTGATGTGCACAATGATCGCCTTCAGCCATCGAGAGCCTCAGTCACCTAAGAAAAAATCAATTATGCTCTGTGCCTTCCATCCTCTGCAGGGTAGCAATGGCAGTAAAACTGCAGGCTACTTCTGGACCGTAGCTGAACCACAACCACCTTTGATTAACTCTGTGCTGACCTCAGAGTCCCACTAGCCCAACCCTCTTCTCGGTCAGACTCTACCGTAGCAAACGTTACTGTGTGCTCATTTCTTCTTTCAAATATCTCCTATGAGTCTCCAATGATAAGACCTCCCACACTGTGGAATTCCGAGATGTGTTTATACATTCTACATGGTGCCAGGAAATATTTGACTGATTTGAAAATCCCAGCACTTCGAGAAAGATAAAACCAACTTAAAACAGGTTAGAAATGCAAGAAATAATCTAACAAAAGTAGGAAACTTAGGACCATGAGTGAAGGAGGCACAAAATGTGAATTGTTAAAATCCGTCGGGTGAGGCCAGGGAAACCATGGTTTTCCCGCTGCTCCCTTTAGCCAGCAAGTCTTAGTTCTATAATTCTCCATTTCATGGAAACTTTCCGCCGATGTGTACAGACCACGAAATGCTGAGGAATGTAGAGTGAGCTGGATGCAGGAGACTCGAGGCTCCCAAAGCCAGTCCCTGGGATCACAGGTACAGGTCCTCAAAAACCAAGGCCCAGGGGGCAGGGGAATAAAGACACCATGTGTGCCAGCCTCGGTGGAGAGGAATGTTTCTCAGCTGTGTTCCTTAAGTTCAAAACGAGCCTCAAGGATAAAATCCCAAGGGCTAGAGAGGAGGCTCAGCAAGAGAACTCAGTGCTCTTGACGAGGACCAGGATTCTGTTCCCAGCACATGGGTCAGCTGACAACTCCTAGTTCCAGGGACTCTGACGCCCTCTTTTGAGCTCCAAGGACAGTTGCACACGTGTGTACTTGCACACACACATATACATACATAAATAATAGATCTTTTAAAAGTATAAACGCTTAGCTAGCAAGAGCCAAACACAAACTAACCATAAAAATAATGCTCGTGTCTATAAATTTTACTTTCACTGAAAATAGAAATACGGTGCTTTCCTCCCCTGAGAAGAAGGGGTCAGGGTATCTGCAGGGCAGGCAGGGCAAGGTCCTGCCCTGACCGCCCAAAGGGGCCTTCCTAAGAAAAGGCACATTAGACCCTGGCAGATGGCCCAAAATCCACAGGGAACTTAACAGAAAGCAAGGAGGAGGGGAAGCGCACCGGCAGACGATAGAACCTGGAGCAGAGTGGCAGCCTTTAGACAACAGACTGCTTCTCCTTTCTCTGCAGCCACTGTTAGCAGCCAGATGAGACCGTTTGAATGGAGCAAACATGAAGCTCAGAATGCAGCCCATGTTCCACTTGTTCCACGATTGTTTTAGTACACACCAAACATGACATAGATCATATTCACATACACGTAACACTTCAAAGATCACCCCCACGCCATCTAGACTTGCTGCAGGAGAGTTTCCACAGAGACGGTCATGTGCCCTCTGGATCTGTTCTTCTACCTCCTAGAGGAGGCTGAATAATGGATCCTGACCTTCCCTCCGTATCCCGGGGCCATAACACTTAGAATGTGGGAGGCCCAGAGGTCCTTGTACTCACAGACAAGTGCTAGGAAAACCTCTGGTGTTAGCACACAGGGTTGTTCCTTCAAGGGGAGGAGACCTGTTATCCACCCAGAAGACTGGAAGCAGATTTGCATTCTAGCCTGGTGACCTTTGTATTATCTGTGTGGCCACTCCAGACCCTCCCCCAGACCTTTATCATTAGCTTGTTACTCTCCATCTATAATATCCTCCTTTAGGAAAGGTGTCATACGTCCTTTACAGAGAGCGCCAATGCAGTCACATCTGATCTTTATTTAGCTTACTTTGTTCCTGTAGGAGAGTTATGTAGGCTTAGCTATGTCACGGGAACGAGTTAATTATCACCAGAAGTTTTCACCAAATGGTGCTGCGGTTAAATACCTAAAATAAACCGCTGAGGGTCAGACTCCTGAAGTTTGCACCAACACCAGATGATACTCATTCATACTAAACTTGAACTCTTCCTGCCTTTCGCGGGTCATTCCTCTGCTGGCATGGATGTTGTAGAGACCCCTGCGTTAGAGGAAGATAATCTTAGGCTGAGTCTGTGTTTGGGCACACAGGGAGGAGGGTCCTGCTGAAAACATCTCGCGATTTGGCTAATACAGGAGAAGCGGGGGGGGGGGGCGCGGGACAAGCCAGGCAAATGATGGTATGCCTTTTTCTATGACAGATGCAATTTTCTTAGGTGCGTAATGAGTGGGTGTGTGAGTCCTTAGAAGATAACTTGGTTGTATTGTAAATAAATTGCAGTCAAATTTCAGGGTATAATAGCAGGGAAAATGTCCCTTCCATAATTAACATAGGATGGATATTGTAAGTGCAAACGAACGGAGAAAGGGTGCTATTTAAATGTTTTCCCATGGTGGGGATTTGGAAATTCTTGAAACCTTTTAAACCTCAACAAATGAAAACATATGACACATTACCTTTGAATGAGGCATCTGGGGGCAATAAAATAAGCAAGGGAAATATAAAGTATCCGCATAGATCAACACATGGCACAGATCTTCATGAAAAGCCAGCGACTCACGCTGCTCCAGCTTGCATGTTTGACTGTGGCGGTTTAAAGGAGATAGATTCTAGAGTCTGTGGAATAAAAGATGCTTTAGGGGTTGAAGAGATAGCTCAGTCAGCGCAGTGTGCTCCTCCCAAGCATGAGCTCAGCATTCAATCCTCAGACTCTTCATACCGATGCCTAGCATGACGGTGAGTACTTGTCATCCCGGCAATGGGGAGACATGAGGTTACTGGGTAGGACAGTAACCCCAACGAGCCAGCCCTCGTGTTACAGGTGCTCCACGGCCAGCCAGTCTAGCCTTGGCAAGCACCAGACCAATAAGAGGCTCTGTCTCAAACCAAGTAGATGCTGTTCCTGAGGAAGAGCACCCAGAGTTTGTCCTCTGACTTCCACACATATACATACACACACATACACACACACA
>JAQHUG010000193.1:2993459-3020264 GCA_028555095.1 Dicrostonyx torquatus | reverse complement strand
ACACAGGCACACACACACAAATATTTTCACTCACTCACACATACACTCACATAAATTGATGAGGAAAGTGAGTTGGAGGGGGAGGCAGTACTGTGAAGCCAGATAAGGTTTATACACTGGCATGGAGCAGGAAGTCTTGCACTCCTCACCATCTTACAGTAGCAGGCATCAATTTTTGTGTCTAGGATTTCTAGGAAATTATTACGCAGAGCACACTGTGGGAAACTCTGATTATCAAAACTGATCACAGAAGTATTTCTAGAAATTTTTACTCTTCCAGTCAAGAGACAGACTCCCTTCTCCTTGAACTTGGGGAATGATTTGGGAGGCTGCTTCAACAGTCTGGGGTTTCCTCAGCCGGGCAGCAGGGATATGATTCAGCCTCTACCGAGTATTCTCTCTCAATCTCCTTGTCTCTCTCCCACGTTCTCACCTCCTCCCCTTCCCTCTTTCCTCAGATTTGTAACCCTACCAAAGTGTAAAGAACCATGCACCACACACAAAACTCCTGTTTGGAGGCTTGGAGGCTTTTGACTGAGTCTGCAAACACCACAAAACAGAGACAAGCCACCCCAGTCTCGACTTGGAATTCCTGGAGCAGAGAGCTCATGACCAAAATAAATGATCCCCTTTCATGGTAAGTTTTAAGGTCGTTAATTAGCACAGAGAACAACCCTTGAGACGAAACAAACCTGCAGACTCTCATTCCCACGTTGGAGGGAGCAGAAAAGCTGTTCTCTCCTGGGCTTTGATGAAGAGAACGATATGACATTAGGACGGTGTCCCTCACAATGCTTGCACAGCACAGTTCTGGGGTGCTAACCACCCCGGTGACATTTCGGGGAGAGGGAGTGCCGTGGCGCAAAGGGCAGAGTGGTAAAAGCAAACACAGGAGGAACAGGAGTGTAGTTTACACTCCTAGCTCTCTGGGGGCCCCGACCCTGTGCACAGGTGTGGTAGCTGGAGGCCGCACACACAGGAGACACTTGTACCACATAACAGTGCTGGGCGGGGGAAGGGAGTAGCAGGCAACTTCTGTTCCTTCATCTTCAATTCATACTTCCAACATTTACTTGAATAATGCCATTTTTTAAAAAAAGAAATTGAGGGTTAGTGAAGGACATGGGGTTTATGGCTCTGCGGTAAAATACACTCCTATCATACCCAGACCCTGGTTTAGATTTCCAAAACTGGAAAAAGAAAAAAATATATATTAGTGAGTGTTTGTGATGGTGCACATCTTTAATCCTAGTACTCAGGAGGTAAATGCAGGTGTATGACTGTGAACCTGAGGTCAGTCTGGTTTAAACAGCAAACTCCAGGCCAGCAAGGCTTACATAGTAAGACCCTGACTCAGAAAAATGAAAGTTATTGAAACTTTGCTTATGCACAGGAATTTATATCATAGTCTTACAAATCTGAGGTATACATTTTTGAATTTTCCTTTTGGTTGGCTTTTACCTGAGTGGTGCTCTCTGCCAGATATAGCTATAGAAGAGATTAATAGGATCTTTTTTTCTAATTCATAACAACCACAAAGTCCTCTGTTTAGGTGCTTCTTATTGCTTACGGAGCAAGAACTCAATCACCACTAACCTTATTCAGTTCTGAGAGTTGTGTGTGTGTGTGTGTGTGTGTGTGTGTGTGTGTGTGTGTGTGTGTGGATTAGGGGGTGAGTAGGGCATGTCCCATTCCGATTGGCTGAATCCCCTGACAGTCTTGTTATTCTAAGTAGCCAGCAATGTCCAGTTTGCAGATCCTAGAGATTCACTGTCCTGACATCTGCTTTATAGTGTATACATCCGTGTGACAGACACATCCATGTCGATGCCTCCCGGGATGGCCTCTCTTTCCTGGTGGTATATGTGAACTCTGTCTCTCTCACAGTCCTGAAGAGGCCTCTTTTCTTTCAGTAGAATGTTTGTTTTACAAGAACTCTGAAGTTCTGTCCACTAACAGGTTTACTCTGAATGGCCAGGTTAAGTGGAGAGTCTGGATTGGGGTAGATGGCACATCTGCTTAGAGAAACTGAAGTGGCTGCCTTAGGACAGCCTGGTTACAGAAGCCAACTACGTGACTTTGTCACCACCTAACACTTCTGTGTTCAGTAACAGACACGAGCAAACGTGATTTCGTTAACTAAAGAATTTCACCTTGTAAGTTTCACCTTATTGAAGAGGTTTGGCTTTGGCCGTGACCCTTGGAAGTCAACTCTAAGTCAGTGTGCTGTGTAGCTATATCAAGCAGACCGAAAGAATTCCCACGAAGGGAAGTTCATGCGACTCAGGAAAGTTTCCAGAGTCACAGAGCTCAGAAAAATTATAAACTTCACAAGCCTCCTCCCCAAGTCTGAATAAGCAGTGAACAGTCGTTCAGAAAGGAGACTCTTCTATTGAGCTGCCTGCATGATGGACAGGGAGCTCTAATAATTCTGCTTCACCGGTCATCTCCAGTGTTGGAGTTGCCTTTTTGGTGACACAGCTATCTCTGAGTCACACACCCCTTAACCATGCTCTTGTAAATAACTCCAATAAACTTATTGGCACCCCTTATCCACGTTCTTGTCAGTAACCCCAATAAACTCGTTGGCTTAACAAGCTGGAATTGGGTGGGGCAATCTCCTTGTCAATAGTCACCACAATTCTAAACAAGGATGCCATCTTGTTTACCTGGAAGCTCGTAGCCACCTAAACAATGTGACATGGGGTAGGGGCATTGGGTCACATGGTATCAGCTTGATCTCTAAGGGACTGGAGATGAGGTCCGCCACCCCTATGGGTTGGAGTACTCTCAGGGAAGTTAGAACTTGGTGATTTCCCAGGGCAGGGCAGTAGGAGGCACTGTCTGGGACGTTCCTGGACTCAGTGCTGGCATTCCTTATTTTGGTTTGTTTTCATCTGTAGCCTTTAGCTTCTTCCATAAGCGATACTGAGCATAGACAATTCAATTGGTCTCTGTAAGTTCTTCTACCAATGAATTGAACCCTAGGATGATAACGGATCTTCCAATTTGTAATTGGTGTCTGATCCAATACATTAGCCCCAACCATGAACCTTCTAAGGTAGCAAGATTAGGAAGTCTTTAATGTTTAATTTTTTTATGGTATTGAACATGGAACCCAGGGCCTCTTATATGCTCGCCAGGCACTCAACCACTAAACTGCACTCCCACCTATTGACTTTAAAAGATAATAATAATTTTCTGTTTTGAATTATAATTACAGCATTTCCCCTTCCCTTTCTTCCCTTCAGCCCCTCTGATGCACACTCTTTTACTCTCCCAAACTCACAATGTCTTTTTCTTTAACTACTCTTAAACATCTATTTATGTATATACAATATATTCCTAAATGCATGAATATAAGCAGTTCAGTCATATGTTACCCATATGTATATGATCTGAGGGCTGACAGTTTGATAACCAATTGATGTGCTCTTCCCTGGGGAATACTATTTCTCCACTCTCAGCATGGCCCATCATTCTTTGTCTAGATTGTGGCCTCAAAAGCCTCCCAGCTTCTGTGTTAGCATTTCCATTGCTATCCTAGGTGTTTAGGTCTTGTTTAGGCAACCACTTAGTGAGCTGTAAATCATAATCAATAGCACTCAGGTGAACTAGGAAAATAGCAATGATTATCAAGGAGTATAGGAGAAATATGATAGAAGTAGGAGAGTGGGCCAGGAGCAAGTTCCTCAGTCAGAATTCATGGACTTTCTGAGGCTGAATTGAAGGTCAAAACAACTAGGTCAAGCAAGATGACCAGATGATGACCATTGTGGAGATGCAAACAGGGATCCACGCATCTGCAGGAAGGGCAAAGCCTGAATCAGAGGGTAGACCTCAGCCTTGAAGGGACTACATTTAGCTTTCTCTCATTATCTCCTTCAGAATTCCCAAAGGACAGAAGAAACCCAATCACAGACACCTTGCAGCAGCCCCCATGCTTCTCCCGGAAGGCCTTATAGGAGCTCATTTTCTTGCCGCTGTGAAGATATGGGATGATAACAATGTAAGGATAAAGGTGTTGATTCGGGCTTCTAGTTTCAGGGAACATGGTCCCTCGAGGCAGGGAAGTCAGGGCAGCCTGCCTGGTCAATAAATAAAGAGAGATAAACATTGGTGCTCAGTTCCCTTTCTCCTCCTCCTGCTCTCTAGCCCACTGAATGCTGCTGCCCACAATTAGGATGTGTCTTTCCACCTCAGCTAATCGAATCTAGAAACTTAGAGCAGGACTTTGTTTCTGAGTTGATTCCAGATTTTGCCACTTACAATCAAGGGTAAAGGCCCAGGAGTTAGACCTTCCTTCCCATTCTTTCTCCTCTAGAATTCTGAGGAGGCTCAGGAAGCCTAGACTAGGTCTTAATTAGTTTTTTTTTTTTTTAAAAAAAAAAAAGGCCCATGAGCAAAAGAAAACTCAGATTTAACACCTGCTCAAGCCAGTTTCTCTCAATCTTCATGAGGATACAAAACTGAGGGAGCCACATACCCAGGCCATCAGTTGTGGCTTTATCACCAAAGTAAGTAACCAATCTGCAATCAAGCTGAAGAAACGGTGGAGAGTGAGCGTGCACTAATGGGCTTCCTCCCTCTCTCCAGCTTTTGTTCCACTTAAGCGCAGAGAAGTGGATGGCGCTGCCTGTGATCAAAATGGTTCTTCTCTTGTCAGTTCCACAGGCCAGTTATCTCTGCAAACACCCTAACAGGCACACTGAGAAATGTGTTTTAATAATCTCCCAGGCATCCCTTCCCCAATCAAGATGACAATCAAGATTATCTGTCACATCTGTGAAAAGACTGGTGCATAAATACTGTTGAGTATTTTATCAGAAATAGAAAATAATAAGTTTGCACTGCTAAAACAATGACAAATTCAGATGCATATTTGAGTTTATTTGGAATGAAATACATGGAAAGGAAGCTGGTGCTGGGGATGAAGGGAAGAGAAAAACAAAACAGTGAGAAGAAAATGAGAGGCAGGACAGGTGCTGTGCTCTCCAGAGCAAGTCTGCTAAGAAAGCACCCCGAGTGACATTGTAGATCGTGTTGCTGAGGATGTATCTTTCTCCTGGTCAGCAATAGACTTTATTAAAGGGAAGATCTGTAGTTTGTCCACCGTCTTACGTCACCTACAGAAGGACCATAGATACCTCCTTCTCTCCGATTACCCCAGCTCTGATACAGACAGCAAAGAGGAAACACGATGTACTCATAAATCCTTGGACTCAAAAGACACTCCTCTCCTCCAATATGGATGAGCGTTTTTGTCGTGTTATTTCTATTTATAAAGGAGGTTCACTCGCATGCTGTGGAAGCTAATTCTCAGGAAATACGGCCCTGTTCCTCTTGGTTCTTATAGTTATAGAGGACAGAATGGGACGGGCCAGAACCGGGACCCTAATCTTCTGTCCGAAAATCCAGGCCTCTTCACCACTAATTTGTACTTTTGCATTACAATGACTACTTGATTATTTAAAAATGCAAGCAATCAGTCCTATTTGAATTGTCCCCAATCCCCTGCCTGATGATTGACCAGAAGTGTACCTTCCAGGGTGATGATGATAATAATCGCAGTCCGTCCTTACTGAATACTTACCATGCTATTGTTCTAAGGGTTAGCTATGTCCCAACTCATTTAATCACAAGTTCGAATGCTGAACAACTTACATTCACAGATCAATTATCCATTCAGCTGGGATAGCTGTAAAAGTAGTTAAAGACATGTGGGCTTTGGGATGAAAAGAAACACTGTTTTTAACCTTGTAGCGTTGTGTTAAAGCGTGTTCAGTGCATCTGAACCTATTCCATGACTGTGACGTGGGATGCTCCTTCTATATGCTGTGAATGTGTTTTAATTACCGCTGGTTAATAAAGAAACTGATATGGCCAATAGCCAAGCAGAATAGAGCCAAGAGGAAATTCCAAACAAAGATAAAGGGAGAAAGAAGGTAGATTCAGGGAGACTTCATGTAGCCACCAGAGGAGTAAGATGCCAGAACATTATCAGCAAGCTGCGGCCACATTAGTAGAAATGGGTTAATTTAATTATGACAGCTAATCAGTAACATGCCTGAACCATTGACCAAACAATTATAATTAATATTAAGCCTCAGAGTGATTACTTTATGAGTGGCCGTGGGACCCGGTGGAACACATAAGTTTCCAGCTACATGACTGTATTTATAAAACATCTCTTAGTTCTAGGAGCAACAAGAGGCCACACTGTTATCATGTTCATTTATCAAGTTTAGGAGAGGTTTAGTCTAAGGAGAGGCTGGGTATCTAAGATGGGTTTGGGGCCCCTGATCTTGAGGCAGCACGTTTCCGTGGGTGCCATGTTGTACCTCAAGAGTTTCACGTGTGTCCCAAGCAATCTCTAAACACTTCAGGAGTCGGGCAGAGCAGGCACTGTTCACACATTTCATCTGTGTGTTTTATTATGACCCATTTCAAACTAATCAAGTGCCCAGATCCTGAACGGTGAGAGGGCCTCAACCATAATAGCCCTGAGACCTAGCCACTGGAGAGTAGATTAGAGCACGCCCTTCATTTGGAGTGAGAGGGCTTTCAAGTTGTGCTAGGTGGGTGAAGTATGACTCTCAGCAATGCGTCTGCAGTTTGTGAATGATGGCTTTGCTGGCGTGCTTGCTTTCTCTGCGAATACATTTCTGAGGCATTTCTCTTGGAAAACAGCTATACTCAATTTCACACACTGTGTACTATTTCTACCAAAAAATTGCACTCTCTTACTAGGCTGCTTTGCCAACGAGGCCTCTGCAGCTAAAAGGTCTTCACCAAGAAGATCCTGGCTATAAACCAACGGGCAGAATAGTAAGAAGGCCAACCCTCTCTTCATCCCGAGGTATTCATCTTTCACTTAGACACTAAACGCATGTCCAGACCACTTCACACTTAATTTGGCACTGAAGGAACAGAAAGTAATCAATGATGACAGCCCAATTGTCTAACTGCAGGCTCACAGATGATTATTATTAAAATAATGAAAACGAGTTAATTCAAGCCAAAAGAAATTGAACGTAAGATACAGACTGTATTCCCTTGTTCTAGTTCTGATATTGGTAGGTGGGTTGCTGATATAATGCGTATTTGTGCATAGGGACTAGATTTGCTTATGAGACAATGAATTGAAAGTACTGTCTTCTTTAAGAAGGCACTAGAAACATTAATCCTATCTACATTTACCGTGTGTGTGTGTGTGTGTGTGTGTGTGTGTGTGTGTGTGTGTGTAGAAACTGGTCACAATAAGAATCAAGAATAGAATAGGGCCGGGCAGTGGTGGCGCACGCCTTTAATCCCAGCATTCGGGAGGTAGAGGCAGGTGGATCTTTGTGAATTCGAGACCAGCCTGGTCTATAAGAGCTAGTTCCAGGACAGGCTTCAAAGCCACAGAGAAACCCTGTCTCGAAAAACCAAACCAAACCAAAACAAAACAAAACAAAAAGAATAGAATAGGATAGAAAAAGTTTAATGCAGACCTAAACAAGGATGACACCAACAGACATGCTACTACAGGTGAGTAAGGAATGCTGCGAGTAAGAGAAATAGTCTTCCAGGGAAGAACATACAAAGTGGTTATTCAATACCAAATGCTCTGCCCTGGAAACATACATTCAAGTAGCATCACACAGAATCAGCCAGTTGTATTTATATTATAGGAATATATAGAGGGGAGGAGGTACATAGGAGGAGTTGAAGTTAGGAAAGGGAGGGGGAGTGATATAAATACATTAAAAATTAAAAAATTAAAAATTTAGAATTCAGAATTCAAGAAGGTTGAGTACAGCCAGAAGTAGTAGTGCATACCTTTAGCCTTTGTGTTGGTAGAGGCAGAGGCGAGCATATCTCTGTGAGTTCCACAGCCTGCTCTACATAGCAAGTTTCAAGCTAAGGAAGGCTAGAGAGAGAGAGAGACCCTGTCTCGAAAACAAAACAAAAAAAGTTAGTGCAAACCTACCAACCTGGAAAAAGTTCAAGGTGAATTTTCTATGGAATTTTTGGGGTATTATCTGCACCTGTTGACTTGTTCGTTTGCTGGTTGGTTGGTTGTTTTTTTTATGGATGAAAAAATGAGGCCCCAAGATACGAGACTTATTCACAAGCAGGGCAATGGCTGGAACGCTCTCATTTCTGCTTGATGCCTATTTCTTCAAAGCATATTTTCTGTTCTCAACATTCAATTACCTAGTAAAAGGCAACACCAACACCTCAACAACAATCGCAAGCAAACATCTTCATCTGAATAAACACAAAGTTTAGAAGTGTATAAGGTTTTTTTTTTTGTTTGAGTGTTTGTTTGTTTTTGAGATAAGGTTTCTCTGTGAACCAGTCCTGGTTGTCCTGGAACTCACCCTGTAGACCAGGCTGGCCTTGAACTTACAGAGATTGGCCTTCCTCTGTTTCCCAAGTGCTGGGTTTTAAAGGCGAGTGCTACCACCACGCAGCTATAAAGGTTTTTTTTTTTTAATTTGCTCTTTTAAATTATCTTCGTAAGGAAATACTCAGAATTTAGAAGTTGTATTTTTTGTTTTCATTGTGAAGGGAATTGATTAAAATTCCTTCCTGGCTATTTCTAGATACACAGATCTGTCCAGATATATAGATATAGATAAGGTGTAGATGCCCCCACCATCACCCACAGGTCACAGTGTGATCTCACATTATTTCTGACCCATATTGGTTTGCTAGGGCCACTGCACCACACACTGTCATGTTGTCCACAGTCTGAGGCTGAAGTTGCAGATCATGAGGTCAGCAGGGCAGTGACCAGCCCAAAGTCATTGAGGTGTATCTGTCCCCTGCTCTTTCCTCGAGTCTGATCCTTACTCCACAAGTTTAGTCGTTCTCACGCTTGTGAAACATAGCGCAGTGTCCACATGCATTCTCCATGCATGCGTACCGCTGTGTCTAAGTTCCATAAGGACGCCGCTCACACTGGATTAGAGATCCAGCTACTTAGGTTTGATCTTAACTAGCTGCATCTGCAATGGCCTGATTTCCAAAAAGATCACATTCTGAGGTGCCAAGGGTTAGGACTTCAACATATGAATTGAAAAGCAAGGTGGGGCTCAATCCATAGCACTACCATGGTCTTTTGCACCAAATGCAAATTTGAAGGATTTTTTTTTTAATTTAAAATTTCTTTCATGTAATTTACTTTGATCATGTGGTCCCTCCCTAAACTCCTCTCAGATCCTACCCCATCCCTACCCACTCAACTTTATGTTCTCCTTTTAAAAAAATTTAAACAAGCAAAAAACTTACAAGACAAAAAAATACCAGAACAAAAGAAAAACGACAACAAAGAAACAAACAAAAAAAACCATGGATTTGCTTTGGGTTGGCCAGCTACTCCTGGACAACGGTAGAGCCTACTCTCCATTGGAGAAAACGGATCTTCCCTCTCTGAGGAGCTGTCAATTACAAATAGTTACAAACGACTTCCTGACTGGGGTGAGGCTTTATGCCCACTTCCTTTTCTCCATGCCGGGATTTCCTGTGGCTTGAGCTTGTGCAGGCCTTGTGCGCCCTGTCACAGTCTCTGTGGGTACATAAGTGTATCAGTCCTGTCGTGTCTGGGACACAGTATCCTTGGAATCATCCACCACCTCCGACTCTTAGGATTTTTCTGTCTCCTCTTCAGAATAGATCCCTGAACCTTGAGGGGTGATGATGAAGACACCCCGTTTAGACTGAGGGCAAAAGCAGAGGAAGACGGGGAAGAAGAATGCAAGAGCTAGTGGACCGGAAGGATGCTGTGAAGTGCCGTCTTCAGGACCAGACGTGGCTGCTGCACTCATGAATCCCCAGCAGCTGTGGTTGCCTGCGTAAGCCCTCAATAAGATCTAGTAGGTCAAAGCCCCGGCACTGATAGTGAAGGGGCTCACAAGCCCCCATCCCAAACTGAGCGACCATTGACAGTTGATGGGGAGAGAGTAATTTTGGGAAGGCAGGGCTATGGCCACTGTTAGTTGTCCGTGCTCCAGTAAATGACCCCACATCCATGCACGTAGGGAGTATTAACGACACATAGTGAGCTATTATTTTTAAACATAGAGGACAAGAAATTGGAAGAGGAATGTGCAGATGTGCAGGGGCTTTTTGGAGTTAAAGGATGTAGGAAGTGTTATGATCATAAAACTTTGTATACATGCATGAAAAACTCTCAAAGAACAAATAAAATCTTTTTAAAAATAAAGCAAGGGAAGTTGGTCAGCAATATTACCTTGGTAAATGAATTGTAGCATATAGAAATCTATTTTATGCCTTTTGACTTTTTATTAAAAATGTTTGAAACATGCAAAAATAGTACCCCAGCGAAGTAAGGAACCCACATGCTCTTATTTTCTAGTTTCAACTTATTGTCAATCTTGTTTCATTCAACACTTCTATTTTATGTGTATGACTATTTGGCATTAAAAATACTTCCATCTACATTGTTTGGATCTAATAACAGCTTTAAAAATAGGATATATGGCTTTAAGTGAGAGTCCTAACAAATTACTATTTTAATGTACATGCCCATTTTTAAGAGAACAATGGGGGATTTTTAAATGCCGATGTGGCTTTATCACCATTTTATTGGTTTTTATGCATTTTATTAGTAAATGGAAAAGGATATATATACTGGCATCTTACATAGATTTCTCTTTTATTCAAATCAAAACTATTATGTTTTAGATAATGTTTAGGATCAGGACTGGAGAGATGACTCAGTGGTAAAGAGAAGAATCCTTCCCTTCCAGAGGACCACAGCTTGGTTCCCAGCACCCATGTCAGCCAGCTCACAACCACTTGTAACTCCAGCTCCAAAGGCTTCAGCTACCTTTTCTAGTCTCTGTGGGCATGTCACACATACACATAATTTAAAATAATGAATATACATCTTTGCAAAAAAAAAGTACTGGGTAATGTCAATTTCTAGTTGTCTAGAAAATGTGGGTGCTATTCTATACAACTGGGATTATAGTAGGACCAGAGAAATGGCTCAGTGTTTAAAAGGACTTGATATCCTTTCAGAGAACCCAGGTTGGGTTCACAGCACCCATGATAGTGTATCACAGCCATCCCCAGTTCCAGTTCCAGAGGATCTGATACCCTCTTCTGGCCTCCAAAGGCAGCAGGCATGTGGAACAAAGGCATACATACATGCAAGCTAAACATTCATACTTACGAAAAAATATTAAAAGAAAAAACAAGAGGAATTTTATTGAACAAACTGTATTTTGCTCACAGCTACAAATATCTGAAATTGTAAGAAAGCATTCAAGTTTCAAACAATTTTGGTCTAACATGATATTTGTAGAGAGTTAAGATGGATGAAAATAAAACAAATGAGCCATTTAATATGTGATCTGAGTGTCATGTTTCTGACAGTGATCAATAAAACTGGTGGTATCCCTGAAATGTGCCGCTAGAATTACTGACATTCTTTCACATATCTATGGCTGATATTTAGACAGAAAGCACTTATGTTCATGTAAGTACACATGCATGTAAGTCCCGGTTAACTCATCACCAACACTTTATATTAAATCGTCACTCACACATGAATGAGTTCAGAGTCTATCAACTGATCTCCATAACTACATTCTCATCATCTAGATATTTAAAATTACATAATTGTGTGAGGACTTTTCTCCCTTGATCTTTTTCTTACTTGACTAAGAATACCAAGGATATCCCCAGTGCTCACTTGAAGGTTGATTTAGTCACACTATCAAACCCCAGGCTCAAATGTCAAAAGGGATCAGTCAACATGGTGGGCTAACCGTGCTGTAGCGTGTGTGCTGTAGGATTCCTCAACACAGCAAAGCAAATGTTTAGTCATTATACATGCTTTCTGTTAACTCCCTAGATGGGATTTTTTTTTTTTACCTTTGTGCCTTTGAGAACAAAGTGAATGCAGAAACGCCAGCAATCCAAGGTTTCATTAGTACAGGAGAAGCAACGCTCACTTTGCTACACAAATAATTAGAGAGATTAAATGAAAATGAACGCGGAGAGGCTGAGTAGAGACTCTGAAGTTAGGTAATTATTTTAATTACTCTAGTGACTTCCACCAACCTTCATTATCAAGCACAGATCAAATTTCAATTGTTTTATGTAAGAGCATCATGAGCCTGAGCTCCATGGACAGGCACAGTAGCTACCCGGTGACGATACTTCAGAAGCAGGACATTTTCTTTAAGCTCCTATCTACAGTGGTTTCCATTTTCAGCTCCTGATAAAGTCTACATATTTTAAGGTGATACATTTTTACACTGGGAAGTGTTCAAGTCTGGGGGTTTTGTTCTTCTGATGGACATTCTTAGTAACTTTGTATCTTAGATTTGATCACGGATGATTTGGGGGTCACATTTTTTTTTTTTGCCACTGAGTGTAAATCAGTATGGCATATTCTGCCATTTGAAATAAATGTCACTTGGAATCATACCATCCTTATTGCATATGCTCTATTTGGGGTACACTAAGGTAAACTAATTTCAGCTTTCCACTTCTCCTTGTACCCGCTTAGGAAGAGACCACACCACACCGGTGACCTGGAATTCCCTTCCCTACATGTGGGGCCACTATTGCCAGTCTTGCTCAGAAAATATGTTGCCTTTCAGCCTTGTGACGATTACAATGCGCAGAGATCTGCAGGCTGATGCCAATACTTCTGGAAGACATCTAACTTATCACTTTTAATCCTTTCTCTAACCTCTGGAGTACATTATACATTACTACCCCATGTTCCAGATAAGGAATCTGAGCCTGAGTAGGGGGGACAAGGAGTGGGGAGGTGTACCACGAGGCCGAGGAATGAATGAGAACAAAGCAATATGTATGAGGAAGGCAGAAGGCATCCCATGACTTCATATATGTGTTACTGACTTTTCTGTTGCTACGCTGAATCACCATGACCAAAGTGGCTTACAGAAGAGTTTATGGGGCTTACATTTTCAGAGGTTGTGGATGGGGAGCAGAAGGAGTTTTCAGGAGCAGGAAGCTAAGAGCTCACATCTCAACAAGTAGCCAAGTTCCTGTCAGAGCCCACTCCCAGGACACACCTGCTCCAGCAAGGCCATATCTCCTAAGCTCTCCCAACCAGCACCACCCGCTGGGGACCAACTGGCGTGCTTAAACACGTGAACCTAGAAGAGGCTTTCTTATTCAAAATACCATAGCAAACTAACTCAAGAAATCAAAAAAAATAAAAAAATTTAAGCAGACTTTCAGAGGCCCATTGACTCAATTTATAGAAGTCAAAAGTGGCCTGACTGACAACCAAACCCAGAAACTAAGATAATCCCCAAGACAGGAGTTGGAACTGAGCACAGGGTGAGGATTGTGCTAGACGGTTTTATGCCAACTTAGCAAGCTAAGTTATTTGAGAAAAAGGGTCCTCAATTAAGAAAATGCCTCCATAATATCGGACTGTAGGCAAACCTGTAGGGCGTTTTCATAATTAGTGATTGGTAGAGGAGGGCACTGCCTATTGTGAGTGGCACCATCTCCCGATCTCTAACAAAGGCTGAGCAAGTCACAATGAGCAAGCCAGTAGGCAGCACCCCTCCACGACCTCTGCATCAGCTCCTGCCTCCAGGTTCCTGCCCTGTTTGAGTTCCAGTCCTGGCTTCCTATAATGATGGACCAGGATGTGAAAGTATAAGCCACTTTCCTCTCCAGCTTGCTTTTGATCACCTTGTTTCAACACAGCAATAGTAACCCTAAGACAAGGGCATGGGAAAGGACAGAGTGACAGTCCTCGAATGTGTCTTAGGTATTGTTTGACATCCATGAATTCTATATGCTAGCTAACATCTCACGTTAAATTTTCACGTTCGGTTGACTGCCAAAGTGTACTGTCTTTGACTAGCCCTGTTCCAGAGCAAACACAATTCAGAAGCGGTTTTATGGTATAGTGGAACTAACCTGGTTCATCATTAACAAAGGTTAGTTATGCTTTCGACAAGACTCACTAACCACTGAGTTTTACTACCGCTATCACAAGGCATTTCTCTCCAACCAAATTTAAAATGTCCAAAAGAATAAGGAAGGTTTCAGTAACTACTTTGGTAAGGGGAGGGGATCCAATAGATTTGTGCGTGACCTTCACGACTTTAAGGAAAGCTTGTAGCTTCCCTACCTTCCCTCTCCCTCCAGATGCTGGCAGGTACATTGTGTCCTGAGGTAGAATACGGATAGGGAATCGAATGGGATCACTGTTTTTCAAGTTTTGGGCTCACCACTCTGCAGTTTTGTGTTCTGGAGGACACAGGGAAGATGGAACCGAAGGGTAGGTCAAGGGGCAAGGGGAAATGTTTGTAAAGTCGCTCCTAGTTTTCGGCAATCTAAGAGGGTCGTTCTGAAAACTCACAGCCACACCGTGCCAGACCCTGGGAACTACGTGAAGAGGAGAGAGATGGGGTGGAACATCTACCCCAGTGCTCTGCTTGCTCCCCAGGAATGTAGTCAGAAGGATTTTCGAAGGTTTAAGACTGAGAAAGTCAGACTGCGGAGAAAGATAGGCTCAGAAACGATTTATCTGGGGCGGGGTGGGGTGAGCTTTCCTGAGGCTCCCTGGAGAGTGCCTGACAGCATGCCCCCCATAAGGATAGCCTGGGATTCAGCTAATAGATCCCCAACAATTGAGAGTGTCTTCCTGTCACTGCCCTGGCTCCACTTGTCATCCTCGGACCGGCTTGATTTGATGACACATCTTCCATTTAGAAGAGCCGTCACTTGCAACCAGGCGGTGCTGACAAGGTGTGCAGTGAGGAAGCGGAGGGTTATAGCCAGGGCACCTGCTTTCTGTTTCCACTCTGCCAGTTACCACTGACCTCGGCAATCCTTTAAGTCTCCATCTTCCACTCCCTCATGTAGAAAATGAAGGTGACTCCACTTCCAAGGTCTTTTTGAAAGGATCCCAGGGAGGATCACGAGAAATAATTCCTAAGACTGCAAACACGGAGGGCTCCAACATGAAGAAAAATAAGTTAAACCTACTCAGCTGGAGTTTCCAGAAATTTCTTCCCCAGAGATCCAACTGTGGCCGGGCAGCGCCAGTTCGAATTGATTCATTGGAATAGGCTGCCACACATGCCAAATACCTATGTGTGGCACCCCTCCATCTCCGTGGGCTTCTATTGATTTCTCCCTTTCATGAAAAGAGGTTTTTGTTGCCGAGATTCTGTACACCAACCCCACAAGCTGGGAGCCTGGGAAGGGACCGTTTTGCCTCCTCTGCCTCTTTCCTCCCTCTCCCCTCTTTAGGTCTCTGGAGTTGTCCGCACGTGAATGGGTTTCTTTGGCTGATCACCAAAGACCCTGCAGCATTCCCGAGAGCTGAGCCCTCTGGGCGATCTAAGAACAGCATCCCCCACAGGCAAAGGTCGCACAGCCCCACCAGGACCATCCTCCCTCCCGCCGCCTCTGGCCGCGGGGAGCACCGGCTCAGACCCCGCAGAGAGCCTGGGCCCTTCCCGCCTCCGCCCCGCAGCCCCTCTCCGCCAGTAGCAGCGCTGCTGTCTTCCCACAGGAGCACTGGGAGGACGCTGGAGTCTGCAGCGCCCCCGCCCCCTCGCTTTTTCTTTCTTTCCCTGCTTTGGGATCTTACTGTCTGGAGCCGGGAGAGGTTCCGAGAAGAAAGCTAGGGGCGCGAGCGCAGGTTTCTGCCGCGACGCGCGAACGGAGCTAGGGGAGCAGCATCCTCGGTGTCCACTCAGGATCGCAGCTGCACTGACCGACATGTGACGGAGGAAAGCCCCTCGCATCCTCTGCCACCACCTCCAAAAGGGTCCCAGAGCGCTCGCCGAGGCCGGCATCCGGAGCCGCTTTGCCAGCAGCTGTGCGGGACGGGAGCGGCTAGCACACCGGCTCGCAGGTTCCAGGCTCGCACTCTAGGAAGAGCGCAGGGAAGACCACCGCCTCGCTCGCACTCAGCACAACTCCGGGGCTGGCAGAGCGCAGCTGGACCGCGTCCAGATTCCCGCCGACTTCAACCAGAGTGACCCTCAGCTCCAGCCCGTCCCTCTGCACCGCCTAGAGTTCCAGATTAACCGGAATCTGCTCCGAACCGCACGCCCAGGTCCCTGCAACGCCCCGGGCCGGATGGAGAGCGCTCCCTAACAGCTGACGCCGCCGTCCAAGCCGCACACCGAGGTCCCTCCTACACCGAGCCTAGTCCTTGCTTGGGGTGTGTGTGGAGGGGGGGTGCCCTAGACGCTGGGGAGCGCGCACCATGAAGTCGGCGCTGTGCAGCCGCTTCTTCATCCTCCTGCCCTGGATCCTGATCGTCATCATCATGCTGGACGTGGATCCCCGCAGGCCCGCTCCCCAACTCACTTCGCGCCCCTACTTCTCTCCCCACACAGTGGGCTGCGGGGGCTCCCGAGTCCCGCTCCGACGGAGCAGCCTAGGGCGTGACGCTGCCGAGAAGCGCAACGAGTCCCGGCCTCCACTGCAACCAGAGCCGCGGTTGCCCACCATTTATGCCATCACGCCCACCTACAGCCGCCCGGTGCAGAAAGCCGAGCTGACCCGCCTGGCCAACACGTTCCGCCAGGTGGCGCAGCTGCACTGGATCCTGGTGGAGGATCGAGCCACACGCAGCGAGCTGGTGAGCAGCTTTCTAGCACGGGCCGGGCTGCCCAACACGCACCTGCACGTGCCCACGCCGCGGCGCTACAAGCGACCGTGGCTGCCGCGCGCCACCGAACAACGCAACGCGGGCCTAGCCTGGCTGCGCCAGAGGCACCAGCACCAGAGCGCGCAGCCCGGAGTGCTCTTCTTCGCCGACGACGACAACACCTACAGTCTGGAGCTCTTCCAGGAGGTAGTGGCCTGGCCCCCGCTGGGGGGACAGGGGCGGTGGGGCTCCGGGGACTGCATCCCCTTTCTGCTTCGTGTACACTTTTGAGTTCTCAGTCCTCCGTGCACACGTCCCGAACTCAAGGTGGAGCAGCTACAGGATGGGCAGTCCCCAGCCTCTTCCTGTGGTTGTCATGGGTGGAGAAGGGGCTTTGTGGTCCAGGGGGGAAGAGTCGGCCTTTGGATGTCTTGCCCTGTCTGAGACTGGACCCAGTAAATAGTACAGGTGATTTGCACGACTGGATGAAGCCCAAACCTGGAGCTGGGCTTGATTAACTTGTAGGCTTTAACAGTGCCTCCAGGTGATTCTGAGTGGAGAAGCTCAGAGATACTAACAACTCCAATCTCTTCTGGTATAGTCATCCAGCCCCTGGGTGCTAAATTAACCCTTGGAGTAAAACACTCACATATATTGGAGGCGGGGGATTCTTCGATCTTTTCCTAACGCTTTGGCAAGTGAGTTGGAATTGTTCTGCCCCATTCTTAAGACTTTTACCTGCCCCAGGCACCATCCGGATGGTCTGCCTGGCCCCTTTTCTAGACCATACTGAGACCTCTCTGGCTTTGAGTTTGTCTGGCCCCACTCTTGCTTGGAGCAAATGCTGCCTAGCGTTCTCTGAGGTAGATCCTGAACACCAGCCGCCCCCTGCTGCTGAAGTGGCCAATGTTCCCTGCAAGGCCACCTGCATGTGCAGCAGCGGAGCAGGTGGCCTTTCTTGAGGCTGATCTTCTATGATAACGCTGTGGGTCTATGAAGGAGAATGGGCTACTGCTCTTGTCCTTTTTATTCTTCCCAGCACTTACAGCTGGATAAAATCTTGATTTCTTTGCACTGTGGGACTGTAATTCTCCACCTGAAATTCCTTTGCATCCAGTCTCCTAAAGACTCCCCCAGCTCCTCCATTCCCTTAGGAAATTGGACGTTCGGGAAATACAGTCTGCGCAGGATACTGAGTTTGTAAAACAATCTGTGTATCCAGCAGGCAGATGCCCCCCACTTCCATGCTGTCACCTAAGGTCAGGTTGCTTTCTTGGCCTCACGACAGTGGATATACCCCTTCTGTTTAAATTTTGCCTATGCGGTTTGCAAAACTCTGTTTTTTAAAAGTTAGTTGCCACCTTCATTTCTACCCTCTCCTTGAATAAAGGAAGCAGTAATTGCTCTCCATTCTCTCATTCCATGGGGCTTGGTTTTCATGTTTCCCCAGAGAAATAAGCTTGGTTTAGTGTGTAGCATGGCTTTTATTACACCCATGATTAGAGCTACCAAATGATTGTTTTAAAGTTGGGCTTTTATTTTGAAGACGAGTGGTTTCCCTGTTCTTTCCTCTAAAAGGAGGACTTGTTATTTGAAGCAAAGACCTTTAACTCTGAATGCTTGTTTATTTTTAAGCCAAGTCTTCTTTATGACCCATCTCCGAAGTTGCTTTACCTATGATGTGTGGTCTTGTTCAAGAAAAATAGTGCACATTGCTGTTAATTAACATTTGAGGGGGCTAAACTGGAAAGGGGGAGGACTGCCTTTATCCAGTGTTCAGCTTGCTGGCAGGAGGTACTGGAGGAGCAGAAAAGTTGGCACACACAGGCAGGGAAACAGTTCAGATACAGTCCTCCTCTGGGACTTCCCCTGCTGAAAGGGAGGCTTGTGCAGAGCGTATTAAAGAGGAGAAAAAAAATCAGTGGATTTTTTCCCCACCAGTCTGTGGAGGGCAACTGGGGACTGATAAGGGGAAGAGGACCAAGTAGGGAGGGGGGAAAATGTATTGGCAAAGAGAGAAATCATTTTTTAAAAAAGCAAGTGAAACTTTTAAGGCAGTAACATTTCAAACAACTAGAAATAGTGTCAGAATAAATAACACAGAATAAATATTTTTGGACCACATGTAACTTTTTATGGATACATGCATGGCAGGTTTTCTTTTGCAGTGTAAGATGCAGGACACACTGTATCTCCTGAACCTCTGTCTCAGACAGCAGTTTAGAGCAAGCACCTTTCCCCAGTGCAGCCCCAATTCCCTCCTCCCAGGTGTTTTTTTTTTTTTTACAGATTAGGCTTTTTAAAATTATTGATGTGAGTTTCATATTTCATCTTCCATATTACAATCCTTTTTTTCCTTACATGACACTCAACTTGATTAGTGAGGTTTATGCATCCTCTTGTATTCTTTCTAGAATTTGACATGTATTTCCCTCTAAGCTCTTGATTTCATCGGTGGGATGACTCACTCTGCACCCCTTCTTGAATTAATGATTCTATGTGGACTGTAGTCTAGACAGTGTTCCCTTGGAGAAAATAGAGAAGTCTATAAACTCCTCAACACTGTAGTTCCTCGGGGGAAGAGGGAGGGAGGCTACAGAGTGGAGGCCTAGATCTCAACCCTTTATATTGAGAATATGCACAAATTCACTTTAAGGAATTTCATATCATGTAAGGAAAGACTCTCCCAAGCCAGGCTTCATCGTTTTTGTTCATAGAGCTTCTAATCTCCACAGTTGGTGAGAAAAAAGAAAAACAGATAAGATAAAAGGAGGAAAATGAACCAGGTACAAATTAGCTCACCAAGTATTGGCTGCAAATGAAGGAAAGGAAAGGATGAAAGGCCTCCAAATTAAATTAAAGATGCAACAGGCAATCTGCATTTAATTATTCCTCCCTGGTAACTGGAATACCATGTTTTTCCCCCTCCTGTATGGCTAATTTTCAACTTTCCTTTTCAATTGAGCCATGATGACGGGGAAGGAATATTGGCACTGAACGATCTCGTGTGAACAGTCAAACCCATCTGCAAATGAAGCTGGGTGTGAGCCCTAGCCTCGGAAGCTATCTAAGCAAGGAGGAAGTAGTGGGGTCTCTGCTGGTTTCAAACGCCTCAACTCCTACAGTTCTCCCCGTGGACATCGACAAATGTTGTTTTGCATGATGGGTCACTGGTAATCCTGCCTGCCTGTCTGCATTGATCAAGCTTTCTGAAAAAGCTTATTTGCAAGGGATTTAGGCTGCTTTAATAAAAGCCACAAGTACAGATAAATGGGACTTCATACCTGGTCATATTTCCAATAACACTATCGATCAGATGTCTGTTCCTCAAGGCTTTCCCAAGCTTACAGTGATGCTCTTAGACTGACTGTGGTTTCACCTTTGGAGATCAATTGAATTTAAAAGGATAAAAAAAAATATCACTTTCCAAGCAAAAAAACCAAAAACTTAAAAAATTTAACTTTAACGAGATGAGACAGGGAGATGAAACCAGCTAAGATATTCAAGAGGCACAGGAGTCAGTTAATGAGATGGTGTGGGGTTTCTTTCTGGATGCTGTTAATCTATTTGTGTGCTAGGCAGACAAAGCAAGGGTGTTTAGTTCCATGGTATTATTGCTTTTCTAAAGCATCCCTGTGTTCCCTTCTGCAAGTTATTTGCTGGAATCATAACCCAAAAGACTTTCGGGGTTACGGTGTTGGCAGCCCCTCCCAGGAGGCACTAAGTGCATCCTGAGAGGAGGCCTTGCTTTCTCTTTCTTTCTTTTACCCTGACCTAATTGCCTAGCTTAGGGGACTCTTCACAAGGAAGTCTAGAAGTTTCTCAAAGGTATAGGCTAGAAAGGCTACCCAGAGCATCCCCCTTGGATGGTGTGTCTTCCCCTCTGACAGTGTAGTAATAGGCCACAGGACTGATAAAACTTGATTTCATCCTTCTGTTTTTTTAAAGTTACTGTAAACTATAGTCAGTCTTCTGAACGTTAGAGCTATAGGTTCTCGTCACGCTCCCTGGGTGTATATTACTTGAATTATGGTTCTGCTTTGATAGTTTTCCTCAGAGACCAGCGGCCTCCATTTGGATTTTGAGGTTTTAATGGGCCAGAAATAATAATTTGGGTTTAAAAGGCATTGCCGACCTGCCTCTTCCCATTGTGTTTTGCTACCATTCTTCTTCTCTCCGTCCTACTTTTCACTGATGAGTCGCTCATGAATAGGCATGAAGGCATGCCCGGAGTATCATTTGGTGTGACGGATGTGTGTCTTCGAAACATTTAGGTTGTTGTTTGCAGCTTCTTGGAAACCAGAGGAGGTGGCTGCGTTTTCCTGTCTGTTCCACTTGCCTCTCAATTACAAGCTGGTAAATTTTCTCTTGTGTGAACAGTAATAGAATAGTAATTGCTTTTAAGACAGGCTGAAAAAAAGCGAACAGAACAAAAGTCGACGGTCTCATTTAGCCACCGCAGGCGGTGTTCAAGGTGTGTGAGTGCGTGTCACAGGACTCAGTACCGCCGGGCCGTAGGTATTGAATCTTTCTGACTCTAGGATATTTTGCAGACTGATAAGGAAAGCACATTATTGTATGTTTGAGTCACAGGGCCATTGAAGCATGAAATTTAGGTTTTGTATGGTTCTCAGATTCTCTCCTAAAACATAAGTAAAAATGTTACAACAGCCCATAGAATGCTTTTCCGATTTGCAGAAGCAAAACCATAATTGTTTTCTCAGTCGTGCTTGCTACGTTTTTTTTATACAGTTTTAAATAAGTGTCAAAAATATTCTCTAGGGGCTGGAGAGATGGCTCAGTGGTTAAGAACACTGACTGTTCTTCCAGAGGTCCTGAGTTCAATTCCCAGCAACCACATGGTGGCTCACAACCATCTGTAATGAGATCTGGTGCCCTCTTTGGGGGTGCAGGTATGCACACAGGCAGAATGCTGTATACATAATAAATAAATCTTTTAAAAAATATTCTCTAGACCATTATGGAAAGCCACAGCCAACAAAATGCAGAGTTGTGGAGCCCAGTCAGTCCCAGCTGATACATCTACACTACAACTCCTGCGCCAAAGGCTCAGGCATCATTGCTGAACAGGGAAGCAGAAAGAGCCAGAGGGACCAGGAGTTAGCTGTGAGACTGTGTCTCCTGGAAATGTCAGAAACGACAGCCATGATCAGAAGACAGCTTTCAAGCCTTGGTCCTCTCCTTCCACCAGGGATCAAAGTCAGGTGACCAGCTTTGACCTGAATCACCTTTACTCACTGAGCCATCCCCTCATTGACCCCACCCTTGGAGCTACACTCACAGTAACTCAGGCTCAGGGCGCCTGCTGAGGTGAGGCCCCTCACCTCTGTGTTTAAATAGGAAAGCAGGCTTTTGAGGGGTAAAGGGAATTTAAGCTAACGCAATTTCACTACGGTGCCATGCAATGGTCATATAACAATGACAAAGATGCAGGGACAAGAATATGAATCGAGTACCCTGGTCTAGCCTGAACCACTGGCTACCTGGAAGCTCCCATTTAGTATGCACGGCTGTGTGAAACATGACACGGAAGTAAGGAAAACATTGTATCAACAGTCTCCTGAGGTGCTGGCTGTCTCCGCCCTGCTTGGTCTTCCTTCTTGACTACATCAACTCTTTCATTTTGTCTTTTGCACTATATGATGCAGTACTGGGGATTATATTCAAGTCCTCATTCTTTCCAGGCAGATATTTGACCCCTGAGCTCTACTCCAGCTCTGCTTTGCCCCTCTTTTTCACTATTTAAGTTGACAAGAATTATAGACATGTGTGCGACATGGTGTCTTGATACAGCATATACTTTAGACAGACTATAGGAGGTTAGCTAGCAGTCACCTCACGTAGTCTTTATAGTGACAACATTTAATATACTCTCCAATGTTAAAATTGTAATGTCATTATCTAGACTTACCATGTTGTACTATATACGCTCTGAACTTTCTCCACTGAAATGTTACCTATTTCAGGCCACAAATCGCAAACTCGCACACCCTCCCATCTGACCTCAGAACTAGCCCGTATTCTCCCTCACTGTCTCTAACTTGCAAACCATTTGATTCTGGAGATTTGTTTTCTAGTCAGTTGAAAATTGCTACATTAGTATGTAAACTAGAGTCAGGATTTCTAAACTCTTGTGTTCTTGTGAATAGGTCAGAATCTCCAGAATTGGAGGGATAGCCCAGTCAGTAAACTGCTTGTCTTCAAAGCACACAGACCTGAGTTTCAGCCCCACAATCCATGTGTAGTGTGTTTATAATTCCACATCCCCGGCCTCACTGGCCAGCCGGTCTAGCCTCTTAAGAGTTTCAGGTCAGTGTGAGATTTGTCTCCAGAAACAACAAGATGGACAACACCTGAGGTTGTCGTCTGGCCTAAACACACATGCACACATGTGCACACTGTGGCGGGGGAGGGCATGCACTACACATACTACATACATAGCTGAGCACTCATGAACATGAACTCATACACACAAGTACTGTACACACATACCTGAGCACACAAAAACAGTGCACACACACCTGAGCACACAGGTGCACATGTATGCATGCGTGTGTGTGCATGTGCACATGTGCACATGCGCGTGCACACACAGATACTTCTGAGGATAAATAGTAAGGTATGTGTGTATATACAAAGAACTTGGTCTCCTGGGCTTCTGTCTTATCAGGCAGCATTGGATGCAAGGACTCTTCAGGGCACAGGACTGGGTGGTAACTGAATTGTTTCAAGTAGGGATGTTGGTTTCCTGCTGGCACAGGAGAGGATGTGGGGCCTGAGCTGGATATGTGGGAGTGGATACTGTTTCCTGCCCCTCTCTTGGGGGCACACAGATGTACTTGTAGGAACTTTCAGTGCACATCAGGAAGAACCTGGTGGCCTGCTGTGGGCTGCTGTGGCCAGTTCGGTCAGACCCACCTACTTGTTCACTTGCTAGTAGGTTGATTCGTGTTCTTCTGGAATCAAGACTGTTCCTGGATTAAAAGCAAAATTAATGAACCATGAGTTGAGTCTCTTTGTATGCTTGAAAAAGCAAAGCAAAGCCAGAGCCTCCGAGCTGGCTTTTCTGAAAGGAGAAGTCATGATCTCCACCAATGTCACGTTGTTTGGTCCTTTTCCACAAATAACAAACCCAGTAGTTTTTCTCCTTCCTTTTAAAATATCAATCTCCTCCATTAATAGAAAAAAGAATTTAAATACTATGTTTAGTCCATTTGAACTGAAGACTATCATTGTCCCTTCAGCTCTAATTGTAGGGACACATCCAGATAACCGAATTCTAGGCAGTTCTGTCATTGTGTGGATGTCATAGAGGGAATTAACAGGGGCCTATATGTTACAGACCTATGTGACCTCTTGATGTAAATCAAGGACACAGCGATCATGAGCTCATCCAGCACAAGGCAGTGTGTTTTTCTGCCACCTTCTGAGTGCATTTCACTCTATAATAATAAAAAATACAGTAAATGTACATACCAGTAAAGAAGTCTTTTCCTACCATTGATACAGGGAGAGATAAATGAACGGGAAAGTGCTGTCACAGCACTGGGTTGCTATAGTCCCGGCTGCATAGTGGGGTCATACTACATGCCTGTGCTGCCACCAACACATGAGGAATGGGCTATGCTGCCACACTTAGTGGATGTTGATGGGCAACGGGGATTTTTCAGTCCTGTTATAATCTCATGGGCCAGCATCACAAATGGTGTCTGTGGTTGACTGACTTGTGTCTTCATCTCTATAATGAAAATGGAAAGTGTTCAATGCCAGCCATTCCCCATCTACTGAGACTTGTTATCAAGCAAGTTATGTCTTAGCAGTAATAGTGCAGCTCTCCCCAGGTCCTCCTCTGTACCTGATCTAAAACATCATCACAGACGACATTTGAGTATGAGAAGTCAGCTCGTCTTCCTGCAACGTGACACAAATGGATGCAGCATCTACTGTAATGCTAGGCGCTATGCCCCGGGAAGATTCTCACCGTGTGTATGTCTACGCTAAATGTGCCACATTCTGCGTGTGTCGGGAGAAAAGCCAGTGTCCTTAGTAGAGCTGTCAGGGGGACGAGCAATTGAGGACGTGACAACCATCTGAGACCTTGTGGATGAGGGCACAGGGAGAAAGGGCTATCTAGAGATGGGTCCACATTTGGGAGCCTAAGGAAGTAAGATATGGAGTAGTCAGAGGCCTGGCGATGCCCCCGTCAGATCCAGGATAAGGAGCCACACTTTCATCTCCTGCATGTCTGGGCATGGTCCTTCTCTTTGGGATGAGATGTAGCATCTACGCCCAAACCTGTTCTGCAAAGGAGTCTTCAGTTAGCGTTTGCAAGTGATATTTTGTTGTGCCTATTAGCTTCTTTTTTCTTGGAAACTGCCACGTTTTTGTACAAATACAGAACTTAAAAATATACATGGGGTGCAGGGGGCTTGCTTTGCTCTTTATTTAGCTTTTGTTTTGCTTCTTGTTCTAGAATGCCCCCTGGGAAAATGAACTTTTCCAACAGAGCTTATGTAAGATGTGAGTAAATTGATAAATAAATGTATATTGTCATATTTGTATGTATATATTTTTATATATAACAAATTACTGTTACTTTTTATATTGAATCTTGATAGATATGTAGCCCAGGTTGACCTTGAATCCTATGTTTCTGCCTGGTCTCCCAAGTGCCGGGACTTCTGGCATAAAAGCCTCTCCACCCAACCGATAGGCTAGTATTTGTATGTCTAACAGTACCAAGAAAGCAACAATCAACTACTAACATCACCTGAAATCATGAGAGAAATGTATTGTGGCTGCTTCTCCAGCTAAAATACAAAGGTAGGGGTTTTCTTTTATTTCCTTCTGTAGCTCCAGTGCTCAGGGCACTGCTAGCATGAGGCAAACGCTCATTAAATATTTACTGAACGAATTATAGGAGACTTAAAAACTGAAAGAACTTATTTACAGAAAAGAAAATTGATACCAGAAAAAAAAAATCCTGCACCCAAAATGGCATTCAGGTGATAGTTTGGAAATCTGTGTTAAGATTGAATTGAATCCCTTAATTAGTAACTTAGGAACTTTCATGCTACAAAGGGTCTATGAATATTCATGTGTCAGGAAGGCACCATATTAATAATCATGAAAGTGGAAGGTTTGCCAGTGTGGCTAAGAGCCAGCTCAGTGTTGGGCTTCCACACCTGCAAGACCAGTAGGATGTAAATGGGGATCATAGATAGGCTTGGGGAACACACAGACCCTGGTTCAAGTCCGGGTTCGCGACATTGTGGTTGCAATATGTCAATGAGGACTCCGTCTCAGGTGACTGCAGAGAGGGATGAGCACACAGCTGTAAACATCACTCCTTCCCCACCTTTCCCCTGTGGCGGGACCCCAACCTTTCCGCTGTGGCGGGACCCCCACTTTTCCCCTGTGGCAGGACCCCCACTTTTCCCCTGTGGCAGGACCCCCACCTTTCCCCTGTGGTGGGACTGGCGGGACTGGGGAGGTCATTGAAGGAGATGCCAGAAACGTGCTGTGTCCATGGGTTAGAGGTCTGCAAGCACCAGCTTCTGATACCTGAACCTTGCTTCTAAATGCCCATGAGAGGAGGAGACAGAGGTACTTGGCTTTCCCAGATTAGTCTAGAACCAAGAGGAACAGCATTAGCTGGCCTCGTAATTATAGCTTTGGATGGTGCCAGAATAAGTAGAGGGACAAAAGGGCTGTCTACAAAGGATCCAGGAAGAAAACGAGATGTGACTGACTGTTCCTTAGTTGGTATGATAAAACAGCATGACCAAAATGAACTAAGGGAGGGAAGAGTTTATCCTTACTACAGAGTCCATCATCCAGAGAGGTCAGGGCAGGAACCTGGAGAGAGGAAACTGATCCAGAGACTGAGGAGAAGCACTGTCTTTGGTCTACTTCGCATGGCTTCCTCAGCCTGTGTTCTCATGCCCAGGACTCCAGCTTCAGAGTTGATATCACCCACAATGGGCTGGGCCCTCCCGCATCAATCACCAATCAAGAGAATGCACCACAGTGTAGGCGTTTCAACCAAGTATAACCCGAACCAGCTATATTTAATACATACAGTTTAATAGGAAAAGAAACACACACAGGTTTACAATACCAGAATCTGGAAACGTGCTTCTCCGAAGATGCCGGTA
>JAQHUG010000193.1:2972710-2987538 GCA_028555095.1 Dicrostonyx torquatus | reverse complement strand
CGTTGTTTCAGGGCCTGAATTTCTGCATCAAGGAGTCTGATAATGTCATACAACTTGAAAAACAAGGCACAAAAGATGACCAAGCCAATAAATGCCCAAAGAAGGCCAGATGGGAAACAGCCATATATGTCCAAAAGATAATCAGACATTGCATAAGGCCTAGAACCCTTTAAATCGGTGAACGAGAGGTTATCCCAATTTTTTTGAAAATGCATTGTAGTGAAAGGCATATTACCACAGCTCACCAGTGTTACAAGGTTTCCGCAGGCTGAACCGTTTGTCTGCTATGACCTTGGGCAGTGAGCGGTTGCAGTCCCGACGTGATACCGTGGTGGCGGGGCAGTCCCCAGACCCAGACTCTGGAAAACAAGACCCTGAAAAACTCCAGAGATGACAGAGCGGGCGCAATGTCTGGAGTGCCTGAATCTCCAGTACAGGCACCTGCGCGGGGTGAATGGGCGGGAGCGTGCGTGGCAGCCGCAGAGGCGGGCCGAGTGTGGCCGAGCAAAGCCGGAGCCGGGGCTGGGCCACAGGAGTCGGCGAGAATGGACTCAGAACCGGCTCTGAATTTCTGAATTTCTAAAAGTTCCAAACACAAGGAAGAAACGCAACAAACATGGGACGGGGCAGGCGGAGGGAACCCGGCCACTAGGGTCGGCCCGAGGCCATGCGTGCACGTGCCAGAGTGGCTCCGACCCAGAGCACAGGCGGGGAAGCCTCCGGCCAGCCGGCACAAGCGAACAGGCGGGCTGCAGCGGCGTCACAAAGCGCGCCAGGGCGGGGAGCCGGGAACAGCGGACGGTGGCAGGGGGTGGGGCGGGAAATTCAAGCGAGCAAACGCGGTAAAACTCAAGAAATCGCTGGCGGTGACCAAAAGCGCTGGAAAATGGCAGGACGAGAAACACAGACCCACCCTGGGGTGTTCTGGGGGGGGGTCTTAAAATCCCCCACATTGAGGGTGCCACGTGTAGGCGTCTCAACCAAGTATAACCCGAACCAGCTATATTTAATACATACAGTTTAATAGGAAAAGGAACACACACAGGTTTATAGTACCAGAATCTGGAACTTGCTTCTCCGAAGATGCCGGTAGGCCCACGATCCGCAGAGATATCGATTACCACGTGAATCTGCCCTTATATACCTAGTTGGGGTCTGATGGGCCAACCCCTAGTACTTAGCTAACGGCTAATTAGGGGTGGAATAATTAACTAATGGCAGGGTGTGGCTATAAGCCGAATAGGCCAGGACCATTCCCCTTCACCACAGGCTTGCCCGTGGGCCAGTCAGGTGGGGACATTTTCTCAATTGAGGGTCCCTCTTCCAAAACGACATTTGTGAGTGAAACTTGTATTTATATAATACAGCCATCAACACTGTACTGGTGTTGATAACCCCAAACATCCATTTAGTAAACAGAGCTTTGGAGGGAGGAATGTGTGTGTGTGTGTGTGTGTGTGTGTGTGTGTGTGTGTGTGTGTGGTGTGGTGCTAAGGGTGGAATCCAGTATAAGTTATGTTTCTTTTAGTCAGCCGCCTTGACAAGAAGCTACAAGGAAAAATTATTTCTAGAGTTTCTTAATTCTTCAGCTTTACACCAAAAATCATACATGGTGACCCCTTGTGCAGTGATGTACTGATGGCTAGATCTCCTTCAATTGGGTTGAATGAGTAATTAGAAACTTCTTGTCTCCCTAAAGGATTTATTGCCCATTCATTAGAGACATCGACTTTCTTAATAAAGCCAGCCATATTTCTAATTACCTTTGTCTGGTGCCCGAGAGGTTGTTATCACAAGAGACAGTACATTTAGGAGAATTCAGGATGCAGGGGAGTAAAGGCTGGGAGGAGGGGCTTAGCTTGCCCAAATCCAGTGGGGTCAGCCTGAGGGGAGCAGCAGAGCACACCGAGGGCTGGGAGTTTGTTTACTCTCTTCTTGGAGCCTGTATCATCCCTGGATCGTCTTTGAACATACTCAAGGAGCGCAGCCCAGTCCTTACAACCCGATGGACTGGTGGAAGGATATTGGGTGAACAACAAATGTGGCCTCCAGGTCTGGCTGACTCAGGTGCTCCACTCCTGCAACCTCAGGGGATCTAGCTTATGGCGTTATGTTTCTATGTATACCCATGTTCGTGTTTGCAGCTACATGCTCGACCTCACCCTGAGCAGTCAGTGTGGGCTGCTGTTTAATTTTCATGGTGTCCATGAGTAGGGAAGAGGTTGCAAAAGCCCTAACATTAGGCTTCCTCACAGGGCGGATAGAGATGTGCAGAGCACTGGGGGGGGGGGGATAGTGACGCAAGGCATGCTGGGTAAATGAATTAGTGAGGTGAGGCATACCAGGTAAACAGGATGGCTTCCCTACCTCTTTGGGCATCTCCTTCCCAATCAGGGACTCCAGCAGTCCTGGAGAGACTCCAGCAGAGAAGCTCTCACAGATCTACCTTAATGCAATTGCTGAAGCAACCCGACTCTCTCAGTGGCCCTGGGGTGCAGCCCTGTGGATTCTGCAAGTGAGCGGTTCAGTCCACTCCATCTGTGGACCTGTTGTTCTAAATAAACTTGACACTGAGAGAAGAAAATGCCAGTGTCATTTTGAAAGGTCAGATGACGGTTTGGGGACATTTTGGTTTATTCTACAGAGTTCCCCAGCTACGTCTGCTTCCACTGCCTTCCCAGGAGCTGCAGTCCTGTCTTACAGGGAGCGTGTGACACGAGCCATCAGAGCTAGAGACCCTGTCCAAGCTGCTCATTATATTTTCTGCTTTCTTTAATGAACATCTCTTTTTATTCCGTCGGTGCCCTTAACTCTTTTCCCACTGCAGTTTCCTGCTGCTGACCAGAGCTCAGTGCAGGTTTTGCGGTTTTCATCTCTGTTGCTCTTCCCTTTCTCCCTTGTTTTAGGTTTTAAGAAGCAAGATTGTTAAGCCGCTGGGTGAATATGCTTGCTTCTAACGTGCGCGGTCTCTCTCGTGGGGATCCTGGCTTCTAACTTTATATACAGCATTCCCATGGGAGTGTGTGTAGGACTCAGGAATGTAGAAAAAGGGACCCACGAGAGAGGGGACACATTCTTTGAGAGAGGTTGCAGGGCACGTGTGATGTGGAAGTAGAAGGGTGGACTACCAGAGGTGGAAAGTTCTAAGTGGGGAGGGCACAAGCAGGGGGAAGATGTATACTAATGATGTATAAAACTAATGATGTATAAAAGACCCTTCAGGAGATCTGATACTTGATAAGTTGATCAAAATATCTTACAAAAAACGTTTGATCAGAGGTATTGCGTGGATGGATAAAGCTTCTCCCAGAAGTCAAAAGTTGTTAAAGGAACACCCCAGTGCTGGGAATAGGATACCACCAAATAAGTCGTTGGTGTGGGAGGCCATGGGTGTTCCCAAAACAGTGCAGGCCATTGTCACTGCTGTTAGATGCCATGGTAATGAGATGACACCCTTCTGTTGGAGACAGTCCATGGCTAGGCCTTCGGACACAGAGAAATCAAATTGTATCAGGGATAGAAGCTTCCTCCATGATGGCTAGCCCACGTCATACCAGAAGGTGCCGGGCAGGTTTTCGGGAGAGGATTAGCATCAGCAGTCTGAGACAGTTATGGACACTGTGTGCAATAATACTGTCCAGCACAGATGAGACTCTTGGTACAGTAGAAGCCTGGCTTTTATAGGGTATGCACCATTTTATGATTGGATTTGATGCTCAGTTCTGATATTGTAAACCTGGTCAGAGGTCATGGTTGGGGAGACCATGGGCCCTAGAAGAGTTCTTGTTGCCATTTGGGTGAATGGACAGGAAGGAGCCATCAACGTTCCTTCTAAATAACTGTGCCCCTGCCCATAGATAGTGGTGTTGTCAGCTTTGGTCCAAGAGGCTCTTTTCTATTTGCAGTGGTCAGAAATGAGTCCAGAGACCTATAACTGCTCTCGGCACTGAGATAAGCGATTTTTAAATGCCCAGCCTTAAATGGGACAAGACTCAGGGAATCTTGTGGATGAAGTGTAAGTACTGGAAGAAGGGACAAGTGAGGTGTGGATGCTGTCGCCTGGGTGTGGCACAGAAATTACAGTCACACTCCCAACAGTTGTGACTTCCTGCGTAAGACCTGCAAAGAATCCTTGCCATCCTGTCATGGAAGGACACTCTGTCTTCTTTCCCTCTAAACTTGAAGGGCAGCAAGGAGAAGGTAAATTGAGTTTTTCTGTTATTATGCTTTTTTGTGAATGTATTTTACCCTGATAATAATCTGATTTGTTAACCGTGTATTTATCATGCCATATTTAACCTGGCATATATATAACCTGATATATAACCTCTAATATACCATCTCTTTGAATTGGACTTCTCTGGGTACTTTCTATAGATGGAGTCATACAGTGTTTAGACTTTTGTTTCTGCTTATTTTCATTAGCACGTGTCTTCCTAGTTCATTCATATGCTACATGTCCTGATTTCACTCTTTTCCAAAGCAGCCTGCCATCCCATCCTTTTCCTCTACTACTCTTGTCTATCGTTCTCTTTTTTTCACTGTTCTGCCCTCTACTACACTTGTCTATCGTTCACTGATGGACACTGGACAGCCCTCTACTACACTTGTCTATCATTCACTGATGGACACTGGACAGCCCTCTACTACACTTGTCTATCGTTCACTGATGGACACTAGACAGCCCTCTACTACACTTGTCTATCGTTCACTGATGGACACTGGACAGCTCTCTACTACACTTGTCTATCTTTCACTGATGGACACTGGACAGCTCTCACAATTTGCTATTGTGAAATGTGCCTTCTGGATTTTGCTATTACTATAGGTTATTGGTCCGATTATTGGTGTGCAAATACCTGCTAGAATCCTGTTCTAAATTGTTTGAGGAACAAACACAGAATTAGAAATGTTAACTAAATGTTAACTAAAGCTTCCAATAATTCAAGTACCAATTCTGGTACAAGAATTATTTTATCCTTTGTTTATTTTTGAGATTGTAATTTAATTGCAATATTTCTTCCTTCCCTTTCCTCCCTCCAGACCCTCTGGTATACGCCTCTCCATTCTCCTTTAAATGCACGGCCTCTTCTTTCACTAACTGTTATTGTATTTGTACATATATATGTATTCCTAAATGTAACCTATTCAGCCCATATGGTGTTACTTGTACATACTCTCAGGTGCTGACCACCTGACCCTGGACAGTCAGCGGTGTGTTTTTCCCTGGGGAGGACCACCTCTTCCACTCACAGCTTTACTCGGTTGCCTATAGCTCTCTGTGTAGAGTTGAGACCTCATGAGCTTTTTGCCATCCACTTTGGTGTGTTTGTTGGTGACATCCTTGTTCAGCTCATGTTCGTGCAGTCATGTTGCTGGGACTTCTCATGGGTAACTTCTGACGTTCCCAGAAAACACAGTCTCCCAGCCAATTCCATAATGCTGTGGCTCTTATAGTCTTTCCACCTCCTCTTCCCCAGTGTTTCCTGAGCCTTAGGTTCTGCATTGTTTTGTGCATGAACTCATTGGGACTGGGCTCTACAACTCTGTATTTTGATTGGTTGTGGTTTTCTGTAGTGCTCTCCATCTGTTGTAAAGAGAAGCTTCCTCAATGAAGGGTGAAGACTGCACTTATTTTGGATATAAGGACAGATATTTACACACTGTTGTTAGATTGTTTTTTGAAACAGGGTTTCCCTATGCAGTCACAGCTGTCATGGAATTCACTATGTCAACCAGGCTTACCTTGAGCTCATAGATCATCCTGAATCTGTCTCCCAAGGATCAGAATTAAATTCCAGATTTATATCATTTCTTACACTGACATACAATATTCCATAGTTCCACAGACAGAGAACAGGGTAAGGTCTCTAGACCCTAAACAACACTGACTTTTTGATAAGTGCCAATGAAAAAATAGGTCATAAAGACTCTTTCACCTGAGATGAAATGTATCCAATGTGATTTGGGTGTGGCTTTGCATTTCCCTGGTATTTGATGAGTTGAACATCTCTTCATACATAGTTTGGCCATTTGGACAGATGTTTAGTCCAGTATTTTCACCTGGTTTTGAGTTGGAGATTTTTATTGTTAAGGTTTGGGAATTATTCCTATATTCTGGATATCAATCCTAAATCAGAGAGATGTTCGCAAATATTTTCTCCTACAAATGATTGCCTTTTCATTACACTAATGGTGGCCATTGGTGGGTAGGAGCTTTTAATTTTGAAATTCATTTTTCTTTTCTTGTACTTCTATATCATATCTGATGAGTCAGGGCAATTCTGCCATGCATCTTCCTTCCTAGAAATATGTGTTTTTAGATATGTGTAAGGTAGGATGTAAGGGTCCAGTTCTGTCCCTTTGCATGACTATGTTTCTTCACAGACCATCAGCTGAAAAGATTTCTCTTTGGCTTATCAACTGAAAATAATTGACCTTGTCACAAAAAAGCAATCCTGTGTATGAATATTTACTTTTGTGCTGTTTGTACAGTTTTGATTAATGTAAGTTTGAGTCAGAAAGTACTACAGTTTTGTTCTTCCTGATTGTCCTGCCTGCTCAAGGGGTCTTGCAATTCTTTATGAATTATTAATCTATCTCTTATGCACACATTGGAAGTTTTTTGCTCAGGGATGCCACTGGATCCACAGTCAACTTTAGGCAGAATTACATTTTCACAGTGTTAGGTCTTCTTAGCTATGGGTATGGGATGCTCGTCCACTTACCATGTCTCTCAACATTGTTTGGGTTTTTGTCATTTTCCCCTCACAATTCGCTTCATTTGTAAACATTTTATTCTTTTTTATAATCCCTGATGATTTATAATTTGGTTTGACTCTCAGTTCAGTGTCGAAAAAGGTAATCTCAGTTTGCGAATAGAACTGAAAACTCCCTAGGCTGGAGAGATGACTCAGTGGTTAGGAGTGATTGCTGCCCTTCCATGAAGTTCAGTTGCCAGCACCCATGGTGGGCAGCTTGCATACCTTCGTAACTCCAGCTCCAGGAAATATCATGCTCGTTCCTGGCTTTGCAGGTATCTGCTCTCTGGCGCTCATAAATAAAAGTGTCTTAACTTTGTTTGTTAAGAGCTAAAACTTACAACATAAGCAGATTAAAATGTGTGGCACAGCATCGACAAATGGGAAAATGCCTTGCACACTGCCATTTTGTACTAAGACAAGACATAAAGACAACACTTCACAGGGTCACTCATAGCAATTTAGGACTTCCAGGTTCTGTTGTAGAGAACAGAGGCCACTGGTAAGATGTTTCCAAGCATGGCTGTGAATCACTTGACTCGCAATGATGCTTCTCTGTACATCCGACCCCAGACAGGCATCAGAGATTAACTTTAAACTCAGACATATATAAGGAGAAGGGACCTAGGTCTATGAAATTTATTTGATACAACCTTTTTTCTAGAAATGTAAATATTCTTTATTGAACATTTTTAAAGAGTTTGGGGCTAGTGAATGGCTCATCAGGTAAAAGCATTTACTGTTTAAGCCTCATGGCCTGAGTTTGATACCTGGAGCTCACAGTGGAAGGAAAAACCCAGCTTCTACATGTTGTCCTCTGACCACCACAGATACCCCATGGCCCAGGAATGCCATCACAAACACACACACATCCTTACACACTCACACATCCACACAAACACATAATAATAAATAATAAAATAATTATATAATAATATTATTATTTTATATTATACATAATTATACACAATGTGTTATACATAATATTATAGTGTTAATATTATAATGATGATAATAATAATTATCATTGGTAGATAAAAGCTAGTTGGATCTCTGGGAATCATTGACCAGCCACCTTAACCAAAGCAATGAGCTCCCAGCTCAATGAGAGACTTCATGTTAAACTCTAAGGTGGAGAATGACAGGCACCTGTTGCCTGCCTTTGACCTTTAGCCTCCACAGGTGAATGCTCATTTATTTGCCTCTTTGCTCTAAGATCCCCTGGAGCTGGAGCTGGTATGGGTGCTGGAAACTGAACTTTGGTCCCCCATAATATGTGATCAAAGCTATAACACTTTCTGTAGGTGAATTCAGCACCATCACACACTTCTTACAATTTTTAGCTATTTTTAAAACTTAGAGTGTGAACTCCCAGCGCTCGGCCTGGTGCTCGGTTGCACATCTCTGCATCTGCTTCCTTCAGTTACTGGATGAAGACTCTGTGATGACAGTTGGGGTATTCACCAATCTGATCACAGGGGAAGGCCAGTTCCGGAGCCCTCTCCACTATTGCTGGTATCATTCTTGTGAATTCCTGGGAATTTTCCTAGCACCAGATTTGTCCATAACTCCTTGATGACAGCCTCTCTGGTAGAAAGAAGCTCAATGTAGTTTTAGTTTGCATTTCTCCTGATTGCTGAGGACATTGAATATTGTTTCGTGTATTTTTCCTCACTTGTTTATTGTCTTCTGAGAACTCCTTTTCAGTTCATTTGTCCATGTTTGACTGATTCTTTTTTTTTAGAAAACACTATATAGAGTAAAGACTGTACATGGTAGACACTTATATCTCATTCCTGTCTTGGCAGTAAATTCTTTCAGTTTTCTACAATCACTATAATGTTGGCTGTCAGCCTATTACATAAAGGCTCCATTATGTTGCAATATAGTCTTTCTGCTTCTAGCTTCCTCTAGAAATGTTGTGATGAAGAGATACAGAACTCTGTTAAAGGCCTTTCTACATCTATTAAGTTGATATGATTTCTGGTCCTGGCCATTGATGTGTTTCTATCAACTGACTTGTGTATGTTGAACCATCCTTGCATCTCTGGAATGAAACCATCTTAATTGTGGTATATGATCTGTAGTCTTCTTGTGTCTTTATCTGGTTTGGACATCAGGATATAGCTGGCTTATTCAACAAGTTTCTTAGCACCCCTTCTCTTTCTGTTTGACTGAACAGTTTAAGGATTATTGCAGCAGAACTTCTTTTGGCCCACCAAACAGCTCCCAAATCATGCCACAGAGACTTATTATTAGTTATGAATTCTCATCCTTAGTTTAGACTCCTTTCTTGCTAACTCTTATAAATTAATTTAACCTGTTTCTCATCTACATTTTGCCTTGTGGCTTTTTAACCTTTCTTTTTGTTCTGTATGTCCTACTCCGTGTCTAGCTGGCTGGTGGCTCCCTGGCTCCATGTTACTTCCTCTCTTTCTCCCCCATTCTCTTCTCTCATCCTCTCTAGCCTAGATTCCTCCTTCTACTTCTTCTCTCTGCCTGACAGCACCACCTATCCCTCTACTGCCTAGCAATTGGCCATTCAACTTTTTATTGGACCAATCAAGTGCTTTAGGCAGGCAAGGTAAAACAGCAACACGTATTTACATGGTTAAACAAATGCAGCATAAACAAACATAGTGTGCCTTTACACAGCAGAGCATTGATGACATTTCTTCTTTAAAGGCCTCATAGAACTAAGTGAATTGCTCTGGTCCTTAGCTTTCCTTTGCTGGAAGACTCTATTCAATCTCATTGTTCATTATATACTTAAAAATTGATAGATTTTGATTTAATTTTGATATGTTGCATGTGTCTTGGAACTCAGAGCTTTCTTTTGCTGTTGTTTTAGATTTTCCAGTCTTAAATTGGGTTTTAACATATTCTCTTATGTTTCTCTTTATTTCACTTGTATCTAGTGTACTTTCCTTTCATTTTTTCTTACTTTCATTCATTTTCTTGCTTGTGTCCTCCCTGAAATCATTAATCACTTTTACTCCTAGGGTTTTGAATTCTATTTCTGGCATTGAAAACATTAAGTACCTTTGGTTCCAGTTATTAAGAGATTTCTTTTGGAGAAATCATGTAACATTACCTTTACATGTTTATATTCCTGCATTGCAATTGGTTCGTGTGTTGAAAAGGGAAAATTTCTCTTAGTTTTATGTGAGGGTCTTCTGCTGTGAGCCTCCTTTTCTTGAGAGCTCCATCTTTATTGATACTCAGTGAGAGGGGAATCATAAGAGTGATATCACCAACCAGAGGTAGAAATACACTAAGAAACTATTAAACTATTCTCTGCTATCAATAACCTTAAAAATAAAGGAGAAATGATAACAATAATATTATCTATTAAGCTATAATTTAATATAAAAGGGAAATAATTAGTGACTGAATGGGTCAGGAAAAGAGGGAAAAAATAAAAGAAGACAGATACAAAATTAAATAAAAGAAATTAAAAAATAGTTTGAAATTGAGCAAACAAACAGCAAAAGATAACGTAACTTTAATTTCACAATGAAAACATAGTGCACGGTAAAAGGAGAGGTTCGCATCTGAGCCGAGAGTGTGTCCCAAGTGTGTTTACAGGCAGGGGAGAAATGGGCCCCATCACCATGCTTTGGCATTCTTCCCAGTGTTGAGCACGCTATGGCATGGGGAAGACCATGGAGGTAAAGTGCTCTGTTTTAACTGAGCTTCAAAATTTTCAGCCCTGAAGACCATGTGGCAGAGAGGCAGCACCAGGTGTGGTAGCCTACTAGAGAAGGCGTCCAGGCCCTCTGTCTCCTCAGGTGATGTAATCTGTTCCTTGCCACAGCCAGAGTCTCTCAGTGTGTTCAGGTCCCACTCATTCCCTTTTGGCAGCCAACATGTGGGACCATCTCCCACCCAGAGACTATAGCAGGGTATCCCAGGGTCTCTGAGTTAGGACTGTCCTTGCTTTGAGGATCCCAGAGCAGCTCAGTTTCAAACAAGTCGCACCCCGCCCCTAACCAGAAGGCCCCTGGGTAGAGCCCCCTGACATGCAGAGCCTGACAAAATGGATTCCTTTCTCAATATTGACTTGAACACAGGAGTTGTCACGGCCACACTGCATTTCTCAACAGGATTCAGCGTTGGTGGGGCCTGAGACCTTCCCGGGTGCCTTGGCCTCCTGGCTTGCTGTAGTATTTGGATTCCTCTCCTGGCATTAGGAGTAGGCTAACCAGTTTTTGTTTTCCAGTGTTCTTCAATTTGTCCAGCCGCATCTTCTGTGATTTCTGGTGCTTTCCTTCTTCTCTTTTGGGACGAGTCTCTCTTAGTTACCCAAACTCTTCCCATTCATGGTGCCACCCGAAGGTGGCTTCTGATGTGCCGGTTGCCCTGTATCCATACATACATAGTGCTGGGTCTCCATATTTCTCTCAAGAGTTTTTCGTGTCTCCTAAGTTACTCATCCAGTTTTTCTTAATTTCACTAGGTATTCAAGAGCTGTTAATTTGCAAACACTGTCTTTTACTTTGCAGTTGATCTGCGGGGTGTGAGCCATACCTACTTAGACTCGGTTGAAGTCTATTAACATACCAATTATATTCCAGCATGCTGGTGGTAATGCTGCATGTTTTGTGTGCACTCAGAAGAAGATACCCTGTGGGTGTTAGATACAGTGTTCTATATGTCAGTGAGACTGTGATAGTCACATAATGTTGTCCCTGGTGTTACTTGGTTTGTTTGCTCTACCAAGACAAAATGAATAGTCAAGGTCTGACAGGTATTCATTCTTTCTCCTTTTAGGGCTCCCATTTGTGCTTCTGATGGGTATTAATTCTTTCTCCTTTTAGGGCTCCCCTTTGTGCTTCCAAGTTCTTTGAATCTATGTTCTTGGTTCTTATACATTCAGACTCAGTATTTTTTTGCCTGATGGATTGACCTTTTTCAATATAAAGCATTTCTGATTTTCTTATAATCTCTGTTTTGAAAGTCTCTTTGTTGATGCATTGTATTAATATAGCCATAATCGCTTTCCCAGGCTTGCTGGTCTGTTATTTCATTTCTCATCCTTTTGCTCCCTCCCCCTCTGTTCTTAAATAGTGTGTAGTTGGCTCTTGTTTCTCTATCCATCTCATTTTTCTAATACTCTTCTCCCAATTAAGAAGGTAATAATCTGTAAACAAACACTTATTTCAATAAACCCTGCTGTGAAGCTTAAGCCAAGTAAACAGCCCCAGCATTGTCTGGTTGATAACTGGACTTTCTCCTTAGGTTTTCTTTCAGCATCCATTTATATTTTTATTGTTTGCTTAAACACAGATGGGTCATTCTAGCATCGCAAAGTAACTTTAGAAGGCAATATTTACTTTTTATTTATGTACATGTGTGTGATGGTTACGGATGCATGGGTGCATGTAGCCACAAATACCAGAAGTGGGTGTCAAATAGATGGCCGTGAGCCTCCCAGTATCGGTGCTGAATCCAGACCTTCTGGGAGAGCAATACACACTCTTAACCACTGTGCCAGCCTTCTAGCCTTGGAAATAGCTTTTTACTAAAACCCTAACAAGTTTATGTATCTCTCTAGAAAACACCCTACCAACATAACCTGTGTTTGTCACCTTGGCGACTCTTCCCATGTTTATTCTCTTATTCGCTTGTAACGTAACCTGAGCACATTTTCTATGAAAAAAAAAAGGGGGGGGAGTATGTTTTTCCTTTCCTTTTGAATTCATGTCTTGAGACAGAGCATGCCATTCTTCATAACTCCACCTGCTATTACTTTATTCTAGGCAGGCACCCTCCCTTATTCTGTTTACTTTCTTTTATCCATATCCTTGGGTATCTGTCCTGATTTGTGCACAGCCTTATGAAACATACAGTGCTTTATGTGCAGTGGTTTAAAGGCACATAATGCCATAATGGGCTTCTCCTATTTTTCTGCTCCATGCCTTGTCTTAAAAGTCTATTTATGAGGCCCTCTAGTGTGTTGCTTCTAACAGTGAAACTTTTTTTTTCCAATTGGGCCTCTCATGAATGCTCTATTTATTTGGGAAATTAGAATTTGCCACAAGGTAGCTCTCTATATTCAATACCACAGCACTCTAGTGGTTTGCTAATCGGTGAGAGAAAAAAATTAAACTCCAGTCCTGCCGTTCAAAGAGACTGCTTAGGCAATGGCCACTGCAATGGAAAACTGCCTCTTCCTTCTGAATTGGGTAGTAAATGACCTTCAGCTCCCAGAATGACCTCTCTGGGGACTATGCCTACCACCCCTGGCCCTTGTCCATGTAGCTACTCATCTTTTTTAGATGAGCTATGTTGTTTTTTTTTATAAATTCATACCACATATTCCCTAGTGCAACAGTCTAAAGCTTTTATGGCCTAGTCCCTAAGTCATAGCCCAGAATAGCTCTGTTCAGGAAGCTGTTAACAGCAAGCCTCCTTCGGGCTTCACTATACATTGTTGAGACTTCTGGTCCAGACAAATGGCAGACACGACAAGTAGGAAGTCTTGGGCTACAAAATAATGCCCCCAACTTTAATCCCCTAGAAAAATAGACACGTGCTGCCACTATATCCACAGAAAAACTAGTATTTAGCGGCTACCACAGACAAATCCAGGAGTGTGGTACAGTAGAAGCTTGCTGCTTGGTTGCACAGCATCTGCTTGGTTGAACAAAGAGAAGGAGATTCTCCAGGGCTTCCACCTGTCAGTATATCACTGGCAAAGTGTGTTTTGTAAAATTGCCCTGGCAGATGAAGAGGGCAGATGGATCATGCAGACTTAGAACTGATTTCTGAGTTCTTGTGCCTATGTTCGACTCATCTGACACTTTTCTCTTGGATACTAAGACCTGGAGTGGTACTGGGAGGAGGAAACCAGGAAACCGTGTGACAGGAAGTCTGCCGCAAAGGCTGGCATCCAGATCCTGGGCTCCTCCCATTTCTCTCTACTCTGCCGTCTTCACAATGTCAGCTGTATCTTCTGGCTGGTCTACTCTGTGGTTGAGAAATGACTGCAGTAGTCCCAGCCATCACATCCAGATGTGACCATCTGGCAAGCTAAACAGACCATCCCAAGGAATGAGGGAACGTTTCCCAAAGCCTTCATACACATTGCCAAAACCCAAACTAATCGCTGACCAATCCCTAGTGATCTCGAGCTCTGACATTTGGAGAGAGGCAGCCTTCTCTCAGTCATTTGGAGGATGGTCCAGCCTCCATATAAATCAAGCTAATAAGGGAATGACGGAACAAGGAAACGAGGAGAGATGTGGAGCAGGCATCCTACAGTCTCTGACACAGCTAGATCCTGTATTGGCACCATTTAGTTTCCATAATAAAATTTGTAATTTTCACCACATGCCTCTGCCACTGTTCTCAATGAGTTTGTGGCTAGCAATGCACATTCGGTCTCACTGATGAAGCCACTTCCCGTTACATTTGTGGGAAAGCTATTGATTTTTCCAGCCACCCCTGTTTCAGCTTTCTTTTATCTGTGTGACTGAGCGAACTGCCTTGCGTCCTTCTTTGAGCAATATTAGATGTTAATTAAGTACTGGAAAGGAAGCCCAGAGGTAGAATGAGCTTAAGTGGGAAAAGGTGGGACTGGAAAATGAGAGGGCAAAAGAATATTGTTTCATTTCTGTGAAAGGAGCAGAGGAGTTCATTGCCTGAGGATGAAGCGGGATTCTGTGTTTTCTCAAAATTTGCTTTGAAAGAGTGCCTCACATGGGTTGGAGACAAGATACTTGATTAATACAAAACATGTAAGGGTATCTGAGTACCGCATAGAGTCCTCCCTTGTCTCTGAGAAGAATAGGAGATGTGTAGCTGATTTTATATGAAGAAGTTAAATAGAAACACAAAGAGACTCTACACACAATTACACTCTATGCAGGTTAACAGAAGATTTTGAATCAATGTTTATTCAAGAGAAAAGAAGGAAGATGGACAGGATGACTGGTCTCGTGGTGAACCATGCCATTTCTTATGTAGTGATGAAAGGAACAGCCACATACATGCCTCTGCCCCTTCCATCCTCCTCACATGGGACCACAGGGATTATTTTTAAAAGGAAAGACATTATTATGC
>JAQHUG010000193.1:2958256-2970019 GCA_028555095.1 Dicrostonyx torquatus | reverse complement strand
GCCTGGTCAAATTTATAATGCTTCAAGTTGGACTTCTCAAGTGCTCCAGGGTAGAAATGCTTCAATAGTGCTCTACCAAAAAAAAAAAAAAAACAAAAAAAACAAAAAAAAAACCATGCCAGTGGAGTACCAGATGCATTTGGACAAACACTGCTGTTACATGCTGAGCACACTGCAGCACTGGCAGGCTCTCTGCCGTGTGAGAACCAAGAGTATTTAGCAAAGAATCACAGTTAAATCAAACAACAGTTTAGCATGTTAGATTATGCGATACTTGCTAGTTTGTAGGCATTTTCTGAAACACTAAATATAATTTAAATATAATTTCTTTTCTGCTATCCACCTGAAGAATAAAAATGTGACTGTTGATAGTTGTATTAATATTTTCAGTAAACACCAACCTTCATAGAGCAGCATAGAGTCCATTGCGGGAATCATGGAATAGATAAAGTTCAACTCGTTTTATTTTTTAAAAGAAGAAATGTATGTTGCCAGCTGTTATGGCCCATGTTAGGAGGCAGGAAGATTACTGAAAGCCAGCCTGGTCTACATAATAAATTCTAGGGCTATATAGTATAGTAAGTCCCTGTCTCTGAGAAAAGGGGAGTGTTGGGAGAGGAATGGGGGAGAAGGCATGGACGGAGGGAGAGAAAGGGAGAATGTGAGAATTTTCACCCCAAGAAGGACTCTAGTGGCTCTCCCAAACAGTGCCTTTCTCTTGCTGTCCCTAAACACATTAATAAGTATATGCTTGATTCTCTACAGCAGCTGCTACTACTTAGAAACTCTGAGGAAAATAGAAACTTAAATACGTCATAATTTGGGGCCCATGTTAGGAGTAATTTACCAATTACCCAAAATTGGTAAGTGTGCATGTGGTACAGATGCACCCCTGTGTGAGAGCCCTGCAGACCAGCTCTATATTCAGTGACCTTGTCTGTGTTTAATCTTTGATCACTTTTTCTCCCATTAGGCAAAATATTCTGGGTTCATCTTTGGCTCTCTCTGTGTCAAACCAGGAATCAGCCACTTTTCACATGGGTCCTGGTTTATGTCGGTAGAGATTGCTACTTATAAGCCAGTATCTGGGTGTTAAGTATCTTATTGCCACTGAAGTAATCATTTTTCTAGGTCTTGCTATCACAAGTTCATATTGAAGCCTACTTACTACCTGGACCAGCAACATGACTTAGCAGGTGTAGCCAGATGTGATCATTTCGGCTTGGTCCCCAAAACCCACATGATGGAAGGAGAGAACTGATTCCTGCAAATGTCCTCTGACTTCTGGATGTATGCTCTGGCGTGCACGTGCCCCCCCTCCCACATCCTTACACACAAAATAAATAAAAATGTAAAAAGAAGCTTCCTACTTATTTTGCTTTTGTTTTAAACTATTTTGAGGTACAAGGTACCTAAAACAAAGCATATTCATTTTAAACTTATTGCTCGCTGTGTTTTGGCAAATTCGTGAACCCTCGAAACCCATCGTTTGACATTTTGCAGTTTCACCATTTGTAATTCCTTACGTGCCTTTTTCTCGAGACATGGAGGTCTATTTTAGAGCATCATGTAAGTGTGTAAACAGCATCATTTGTCTCACCTTCTTTATACATTACATGCCTGAGACTCATCCATCTGTTGCTGAGTGTGTGTGTGTGTGTGTGTGTGTGTGTGTGTGCGCGCGCGCGCGCGCACATGTGTGTATCACAATTGGTTTTACCTGTTTGCTAACTGATAGGCATTTGGGCTGTTTCCTGATGGGGGCCGTCATGGGAAGAACGGCTGTGACCACTTCGGTACAAGGTTTGTGCAGACTCACGCTTTTCATAGTTTTCTCTCTTAGAGATGTGCCAGAGGATGGGTGTTCTTTTTAAGCCTTCTCACTTGCGTCTTCCTTGTGGGTCAGTAATGGTTTTACTGTGGTTTCAATTTGCACTTCTGTAATAACTGGTGGCAAGCAGCATGGGTTTGGGTGGCAGCTGCTCCTTCATATGCCTGTTCAAGTCTGCTTCCTGTTTGGAGACCTTGAGTTTGTTTCCTTTAAGATGTTAGAACTTGTTCTGTAGTGCACTTTCTGTATTTTTCCAGCCCAAGACACATGAGTATCTGAATGCTATGATTATAGATGTGTGCCACTAGGCTTGGCTACTTGCCTTTAAAAAAGAAAAACACAAATGAGTTTCAGAGCTGGTGTCATGGCTCAGTAGTGCAGTGCTTGCTCTGGGGATTTCACCAAAGGTACAAGGAGAGGAATTACCCCACAAATATGACCTCTGACCTCCACAATCCCAGCATGGTGCATGCATACAATTGTGTGTGCACAAACACATTAATGATGGTGATTAATAAATTAATCTTTAAAACATTGAACTATAGGGTTTTGTATGTTCCAAACAGTAGGGTTTTGTCAGATAAATGCGTAAAAATGTTATCTTTAATCTTTGAATTACTTTTGAGGTTTTAGTTTCTTCTTAACAATATGTTTTGAAAAATAGCAAATTTTTATTTTGGTAAAATCCAATTTGTGGAAATTTTAGCGGTCATATCATTTTGTATTATCTAAAGGAATTTTGCAGATCCTAAGATCTCATGAATATTTTCCTATATTTTCTTCCATTAGTTTATAAACTGTATAAACGTTAGCCTTTGCAATTTTGTCTATGTTCCCCCATCAAGGTAATTTTTATGAAACTGGAAATAAAAGGGTTGAGGCTCTTTTTCTTTCACTTGTTTTAACAGAGTAAAGAAAACTTTGTGGGGCTAGAGAGATGGCTCAGCAGTTAGCACTAGCTGCCCTTGTAGAGGACCTAGGTTCAATACATGCACACACATGCAGCCTAAACACTTGCAGGCACAAAAATAAATCTAAAGCACGATTTTTAAAAGGAAACTTTGGTATTTTCATGGCATGTGGCATGTTCTGATATATATCTATATGTTAGGAATGGCTAGATCAAACAAATTAACATATATTCGTTCCTGTGGTAAGCACACTTAAAGTCTGTGTTCTTAGCACTTTTAACCATGTGTTTCTATCAACTGTAGTCACTATAATGAATGGTAGGTCACTTGGCCTTGCTCCTACTAACTGGATTACTTGATCTTTGACCAAAAGTTCCACCGTCTCTTTCATCCCCAGCCACTGGGTACCCTTTTATTCCCTGCTTCTGTGTGGCTTACCTTTTTGTTGTTGTTCTTAAAAACAGATTCCTCTGTAGCTTTGGTGCCTGTCCTGGAACTAGTTCTTGTATACCAGGCTGACCTTGAACTCACAGAGATCCGCCTACCTCTGCCTCCAGAGTACTAGGATTAGAGGTGTGTGTCACCCACTGCCTGGCATGGCTTATCTTTTTAATTCCACATAGAAGTGAAATTGTTCTTTCTGTGCCCACATTCGTGTGCCTAGCACAGCTCTCCAGTGTCAGCAATGTCACAAAGGACTGGACCTATTTTATTATCCATCTGTTTATTTATTGTATACAGAATCTTCTTTGCCAGTTGTGCATTGTTGGACACTAAGTTGGTTTCAAGTCTTGACTAATACTGCAATAAACATGAAAACTCCTTTTGTATTTTTGAAATGTTGTGTTCCTGCCTTGCCAAGGCTACAGCTCAGCCTTGCCTTTGCTAAGCAAGCATTCTCCCCTGTGCTGGGCTCCCTTAAACACACCAACTTCTCATCCTGTGGATGTACACACAGTGACGTGATTGCTGGGTAATAGCGGTCCTGATTTTCCTTTTCTGAGGCCTCTCCACACTGTTTTCCATAATGGCTTTTCGGATTTACATTCCCAGCAACTGCCAGCGAGTTTCCTCCTTCTCTCCGTATAGGTCTTTTTCTAGCACAGATGTCTGTTTGTTCCAGTCTTGGATATTGAAAACACTGTCTTTTTCCCTGCTTGTCCTGCTGATGCTTCCAAAGTCCACTGACCACAAGTAAACCTTTAGTCTCTTCTGTTTATTTGTATATTTCTCTTTACACTAATCCCATGTTGTCTCGGTCAGTGCGGTTTTCTAAGCAGGGCCCCTGCCAGCCCCTCCTCTCAAGTAGCCCATACTGGAGCTCACACATTCATGCACCTTAAGTAATTAATATAATTAAGTAAAGTTGTTCATGTATAAACAGTTCCCTTTGTTTTGAAACTCAAAACCAAGATTTGAACAGATATTTTCATTTATTAAAGTTGTTAATCATATCCTCTTCCCACATATGTCTCAGGGCGCATATTCTGGTTAATTTCTAATTCTATCTTTTCTACACATACTATACACATTAAATGCATAAGAATATCCCTCATTTTCATATATCCAGCAATATTGCCTTCCTGCTTTCTTCAAACATTGCTCATGCAGTCTGTCTTCCCACTTTGAAGAGGAGAGGGGTACGTCTCTTGCAGTAAGGTAGGCAGGTAGCAAGTGCAGAGTGGCACGAAGACTCAGCATTGGGGTTGTGATGGAGCATGGCTATCACAACAGGGTTGAGACTACAGGGAAGGAACTTCGACATTCCGTGCCACTATTGCCACCTAAAGGGCTAGCCCAGTTTGCCACATTCTCAGAAGCCTGGCATTTTAAACTTTAATACATCTCTATCTTCTTTTTTCCACTTGCTCCAGGGTTCTGCTATGTAGACCAGGCTGGCATTCAATTCATGGTCCTCCTGCCTCCGTCTCCAGACTGCTGGGATATGGCATATACCACGACTTCAGGCAACAAATCATAGCCTAAACCAAAGCGAATAGGCCAAACCAAACTTCCCTGTATGGTCATAAGGCTACACGCTCCAGTTTGCGAAGCCAGTCTGCACGAGCATAGGATATGGGTGAAAACACTGGCTCTGGAAGACATGGTAAGTCATACTTGACAGTGTTTCCTTATAAGGTGGGTGTTTAAAAACCATACAGATCTTTAAAACATATATTTCTTTATTCCTTAATAATTTCATACACATATATAGTGTATTTTCATAACATTCAACCCATTACCCATTCTTATTCCCCTCCCACTCCTACTGAACTCCTGTCCTCTCTCTGTGTGTGTGAGTGTGTGTGTGTTTCCCCTGAGTTTATCTGGAGTTTCTTGAATGTGCATAGGTATGAGGTTAACGACTAGAGCATGGACAACTTACCAGTGGCTCCACCACTGAAAGAAATGGTTCCCTTCTCACCCACCCCCCAGCGATCATTAGCTGTTGATAGCTCCTCAGGGAGCCTCTCCCCCAGTGAATAGTGACATTGATGGGTTCACTCTTGTGAAGATCTCATGCAGGTAGTTACAGCTGCTCCGAGTTTATGATTACAACAGCAATGTCTTGTCACAACACCCTTCCCCATCCCCTGACTCTTAGGGTGTTTAGCCCCTTTTCTAAGATATCCCCAGAGCCTTGGGCAGGACAATATGGACACCCTCCTAAGACTGAGCATTCAATGGTCACTTATTCTCATACCTTGGCCAGTTATGAGCCTCTACATTGCCCACTGCCCACAGCAAAGTGAAGCTTCTCTGACCAAGATTGGAAACAGCAGAAATCAGTGGGTACAAACATAACTATTTCAGCCATTTGATGGCATGCCCATTTGGCAAAAACAGCAATGATTAGGTTGCCCATGAGGGCCTATGACCTCAACAGCCATGGCTGTTTGACTGAGTTTACAAAGTTCCAGGCGTGAATTCCATGCTGTGAAACAGACCTGAAATTCAATTAGAAAATAGCTGGTTACCCCATATACAGGCTGTTCCCGCACCAGTGCAGACCTCTTGCCTGGCAGGTTGGCGTAGTGGCTTCAGGAGCTTTTCTCTCCCAGGGTCTCCCACGCCACATTCCAGCACTGTTGTCAGAGCTTCCCACAAAGAACGAGCTCCCAGTCCAGTTCCAGCATGGTAGTCCCATGTCCCACAACAAGTGTGCGGTGTCTTCGGCAACAGAGTCCCACTGTTATCTAGTCCTGATTGGCAGTGGCAAGCACTCATATCGTTTGGAGAACTTGTGAGGCCTCCTTGGCCAACAACTCATAGGGAGGCATCCCATGCTCGGCACTGGGGGTTTTTATTTAATTTACCTATGACTTCTGAGAGCAGCATTCACCAATCTTAAGTCTTTTTATTCAAACTCCATTTTAATTTTATAATTTTAATTTGCTTGCAAAGCAGTAGGTTTTCATGTGTCTTTTCAAGCATCCTTACTTTTGGCTGATACACCCCTCTTCTCTTCCCTATCTCTCCATTTTATATTATTATTTCCCTGTCTTGGGAAATAATTATTATTTCCCTGTCTTCCTTTTTTTCTCTCCTTTCTGGCATTCTGACCACTACAGACACTCCAAGTTAAATACACAAATTTTAAAATTCATAGCCAGGATCTGCATATAAAATGTGGCTTTACTTTTAAAACAGTTTTGAATATTTTTTTAATTATATACTACAGAGTTTCCATGTGCTCCGTCCTCAGTTTCCCCCTGACACACACACATTAGTGATGTTCCTCCGGGACATTTAATAAGCCAATATTAACTGTAGTCTGTTCTCCATGCTGATGTCCCATGGTACTTTTCTGTTCCAGAATCCTGTCCACAATTTCCCCCTTGTGTTTTGCTATCCTGGCCCCTTTTGCTCCCCTTGGCCATGACATTATAGATTTTCTATATTTTGGGCAATTTTCATTTTCAGTATTGGTCAGCATCTTGTTGGATGCCCTTCTGTTGGAACGATTAGATTAAGATTCAGCCATCTAGAGAGGCAAATGACAGGGCAGAGTACCATTGCCATGACATGTCAGGAGTGCAGCACTGGATTTTGTTGTGCGGTTGTTCCACCACTAGCTGTTAGGTGTCAGTTAACGTAGACTTCCATTTGGTTGATCATTGAATGTGCCCCTTACCTTCTGGCATTGCAAGCTGCATCAGGCTCATTCAATGCACTTTCCACCACAGGCTTAGAGTCAGCTTAGAGTATTCTGGGGATTTGTGGTTCCTCCTATGATAGAAACCTTACAGGTTTCTAACTATACTATAAAAGGCATATACTATACTATATACTATATAAGGCATGTACTATATACTATAAAAGTCATGGACAATCAATGTTATTTATCAGTAATGATGTTGGCCTTGACCACCTAGCCAAGGTGGGTCTTAGCGACTTCTTCACTGTAGAAGTACCCCCCTCCCTCCTCTTCCACATTGGAGTCTTTGGAAAGACATCTTAGATACAACACATGTATAAGAAGCAGAGTTATGATTTATGTTCTTGGAGCTACCAATAGAAGTTATTTGGAATTATCCATGCAAGAATTGACTATTCCTCCATTTATTATGCTAACATGGATCCGTAGTTGTTTGTTTTACAGCTTGGGTTGTGATCAGTTACTTTCTCTAGTCACATTACTCTAGCTTTGCTGGTGAGATTTTTTAGTTGACTCCTGTTTGCCTTTCATAGGCCCCTACCCACAGCTGGGAGATTGAGGATTTTGTTTTGTTTCTGAGCACTTCTGTGCTTTCTGGACAGACAAGACACCTCAGAAAAATCTTGCATATTTCCTAGGCCTAAAATCATCTATCTATTTAAGTCAGTGTGATTCCTTCCATTGGAAGATGACACAAGAGCAAGACCTGTGTTGTGGTTGCACTCATTGCTGCCAGAGCATCATTGTTTCTAGACCCTTACACGTGCGTACTAACTGGTGTGAATGCATGTTCTGTCACCAGCTTCGTAAAACTCCATACAGTTCAAAACAATGACGGCTACACTCCTCTATTACCGTGTGGAACATTCGAGCCTCCAACTGGCCAATCTTTCCATTTCCACTCCAGCTGTGAGAATTGAAGCCCCTAAAGCCATCGTCTGCAACCATTCTTTCATGAAAGTACACGGTGGGAGCGTGGCAAATATCTCTTTCAGAATTTCTAAAACATTCCTGGTGATTTGTGCTGCTCATGCTTTAGGCTCAGTTCTTGCTGACGTCTTCGAGGAAACCACAACAGTCCGTGGATTGGCCCAACTTTCTTCAGTACTCTCTGATGACACCATTTTCCTTATAACCTTAACCAGGAAAGACATGCATGACTCATTTTTGCAATGAGTTTAATAATTGCTTTTTCTCTCTTAGAATTTTGGCTTTGAGAGGCGAAGACCTTAGTTCCCTTGCTCAGAGATAAGCACAGCATCATGCATGTATGTGGTAAATATTAAGAAGTTGTTGCTGATGTGGGTTCAGTTTTCTACCCAGTGAGACAGGCTGAGAATATAGTCTTAACAACATTTCTGCTTTCTGGCATTTTTAGATCCTCGGAATAATTTGCTTATACACCTAAAGTTCATAATGTGGAAATGGCACAATATTGAAATTAAAAACAGACCAAAAATACAAGATTCACAAAGTCATTCAGAGGACACCATGTGGAATGATGGCACTGAGATGAACAGCGACTGGTTGAAGGATGCCAGTCCCTGAGGGTGCCTGCTAACCATTGCCATGGCAGGGACCAAAAAAAAAATCACAGTTTAAAGCTGCAAAAGATGAGTCATGATCTAGGAGCTGGGTATTGGAAAGATACCCAGTATCTTGCAGTGTCATGCAGTGCACAGTTGGTGCCTCCCTCCTTCCCTAGAGGAGATGTGGATGCGACGCAAAGTGTCACTGGCTTATTTTTATTTACATGCCATTTGCCTGAAATTTTTTGCATTATTATTTTTATTATTATCCTTTAGATGCCTGTTTGTTTTCTTATGAGAGAAAGGAAGCAGATGGATCTGAATGGGAAGGGATTTGAGGAGGAACTGGGTGGAGTGGAGAGATGGGAAAATGTAATCAGGATATATTGTATTAAAAAAGTCATTTTCAATAAAGGAACCAATAAAAGTTAAATTAACAAAAGTATGTTAAGATGGTTACCATATTCTTGCGACGTTTCTTATAGGGAATTGTTATAATTACTTGGAGAAAGGCATCCGAGGAAATGCTGGCTGTCTCCTGTGTGTTCTTTGTAACACTGAGGTGCGGGTGCGTAGCTGTTTAACGCTGATATTCAGGCCCTGTCCACCCTGTCCATTTAGTTGAAAGCCGTGGCAGGAGGATTAGCTGGCAGAATATTACATCGCTATTGAGTAAATAGGAAGACAGTGTCTTTCGGGGCCAGACCTGTTCATAATATTGTAGCCCCTCCTTCCCTCCATGCCTCTAGCTTTGTTTCTATCTCAGACTGGGACTCATATCGGCACCTGAAGCTGTGACTGTTGTTTTGCATTAGGAAAGTAGCAACATGAAAAAGCTTAAAAACATGGAGAATATTTCAGTTCCTAGAGGAAGCTCCTGCTTGCAGTAGTTATTGTCTGTAACATTTTTTCCCCTATGAGCCAAGCTGCAGCCAAGGAATCCTTAAGGCATGTAGGTTGAGTGAAAGGACGCAGAACAAAGGTTAGATCCCAGGGGGAATGGAGAAGCCCTGTAAATAGCTGTGCTATTTTCCTTTGAAATGCCCGTGCTCTTTAGAGGACAGTGGTCCTGGATAGGAGGACAGACTATCTGATTCTGTGAGGATGCCTCCCCCACTGAATCTCAGTGCTCTGCCAGAAGGCAGGGTTACAGGACCTAGCCAACGTTTTAACTCTTTAAATGACAGTCTTGCAAGAGGAAAAGAAATTAGCATAATTGCAAACATCATTCTGCAACATTGCCTGTTTTCCTCTGGTCCTGTCCATCATCTCAGCATCCTGCCCTCTGCAAAAGTGAAAACCAGCTGCTGCTAGCCTGAGCTGCTCACAGATCAGGCTGTATTCTGTGGGCAGAATCCTTTGTGACTTTCATGGCCTAGTTTAAATGGAAAGCCTACACTAAGCCAGCTTAAAATCTACGTCCATGCTTAATCATCCCTTTCTTAGCCATCCTATACCTGTGAGCTATTCTCCCCCACCCCGTGTGTGTGTGTGTGTGTGTGTGTGTGTGTGTGTGTGTGTGTGTGTCAGTGGACAGGTGCTAACCTTGCCTTCCACGTAATTCGACACAGTGTCTCTAATTTGCTAACAGTCTAATAGTCTTCTGAGGATTTTGTCTCCCTCTCTCACCTTGCAGTAAAGCACTGTGTTTACAGACATGTGCCACCCTCATCAGCTTTGCATGGATTCTGGGGACCCAAACTCGGATCCTTACACCAAGTTAGCAACTCTGTAATCTCCCTAGCCTTAGCTTCCTTTTTCCTTTTTTAATGATAGTTTCACTCTTTGTGTTTTACAAACATTTTTTTGCTTACCAGTCGTATTTATTGTATGCCTTTGCATCTATTGCACCTGCCAGTGTGTGTGTGTGGTGTGTGTGTGTGTGTGTGTGTGTGTGTGTGTGTGTGTGTCGCGTAGCTTATCCATGCAGAAGTCAGAAGACAGCTCCTCAGAGTCTGCTCTCTTCTGCCACCTTGTGGGATCAGAGGATCAAATTCAGGTGGCCAGGCCTGTGCACATGCACCTCAAACCACTGAGCCTCCTAGGTGGCACCTCAAAACATGTTTGTAGCTGAATGTTTTTCTTTGTCCCGCTGGTCCCCTGGACTGGTTTCTTTCCTGCTCATGGGTCCCTGCAACTGCTTATGAAATAACCACTTAGAGGCTCAATATTAAATACAGTTGTTTGGCCAATGGCCCAGGCATATTACTCATTAGCTTTCACTATAAAGTTAACCATTTATCTATGTATTGCCATGAGGCTGTGGCTTATCAGTGATGCTCTGGCATGTTACTCCTTCCTCGGCTACATGGTGTCTCCACCTTCCTTCCCTCTGCCTCTTTGTTTGGATTTTCCACCTAGATTCCCACCCACCATCCATTGGCTGAAACAGCTTTATTCATCAATCAATAAAAACAACACATATCCACAGCATACAGAAGGGCATCCCACATCATCTCCACTTTTCTGTCTAAATAAAAAAGGAGGGTCTTAGTTTTAACATAGCAAAATTACATATAACAAAACAGTTATCAAGCAAGAATTACAGTTACAATATTTAGTCTATTTGTATTTGACAAATTAAGGAAAATATCATCTATAATAACTTTGTGAGTCTAAAGTTTTATATCTAGTTTATCTTTTATCAAAACTATGTAAAACTATAACTCTGTCTTCAACTCCATAAGAGACTCCAGAAGGATATAATATTACCTAAGTAAGCAGGAAGTACATTGTAAGCCACTTCCAAAACTTTAGAAATGACAGAGACATCTGGCTGCCTGGACAGTCACCCTAAGCTCCTCTACAATGTTGGGGCATCCATCTTCAATCTATAAGCATAGAGTGTCTGACAGACTTCTCAGTGAAGCAGGAAATTACAAGATCTGTTCTGCCCTGTACTGGTAAAGTTTGTCAGTTACTTTCTTCTGTGTCCTGCAAAATGTCTGGCAGTCTCCTCTGTGAAACAGGAGCCCTGGAACCCTAAAGGACCATTCTGTCTTTTATCAAGTTTAGCAGTCACTTTCCTGTGGGTCCTGCATGTCCAGTTTATACAGCATATAGTCACACAGTCCAGGCAAGAGCAGTGCCTTGTCCAAATGGCCCTATATGTATAGTGCCACTCTGAAGGAAAACTCCATAACAAGTTTCTTTGATGCCCATCATCCCCTTTGAAGTAATAGGTGCTGCCAGGAGCAGACATCTCACATCCAAAGAATTTTGAGTTATTAAAACATGTTAAATGTCATATTTTGTAGGTCTTTGAAGTTTTTGAAGATTATCTATCCATCTGAAATATATCTTTGCATGGATAAGCAGAACTGTCAAATCCTG
>JAQHUG010000193.1:2933834-2949820 GCA_028555095.1 Dicrostonyx torquatus | reverse complement strand
TTTTGTTGGGGGAAGGGAAGGAAGAGGGGAGAGAGAAAAGGAGCACAGAGAGGCCTTGTGGGATGGGGGAGAGAGAGAGGGGGAGGGGGAGGGAGAGAGAGAAACAGAGACAGAGAAATGCAGGGAAAGGAAGAAGAGAAAGGAATAGGCAGAGTTTCACATTTTAAGGGGAGGGACAAGACCACATAACATGGTACTGCCTACCATGCAGTAAGACCAGGCAAAGGTCTGCCAGGTCCCCAAGGGGCGAGGTCAGGTGTGCCTGGATGCTAACAATAACAGTGGTGTGTTTGTGTATCAAGTGGACAAGTGGATAATTTTATGTCAACTTGATACAATCTAAAGTCATCTGAGAGGAGGGAGCCCCAATAAGAAAATGCCTGTGTAAGATGGGGCTGTAGGCAAGACCTGAAGGTTGTAACTTCTTTCATGGGCATCATCCAAGAGCATTAGAAAACACTGATATTTACATTATGAAGTAGAAATTAAATAATCTTATGGTTGGGAGTCACTGCAACATGAGGAACTGTTTTAAGGAGTCACAGCATTAGAAAGGTTGAGAACCAGTGCTATAGGACATTTTCTTAGTGATTGGTGGAGAAGGGCCCAACTCATTGTGAGTAGGGCCGTCTCTGGCTGATGGTCCTGGGTTCCACAAGAAAACAGGCTGAGCAAGCCAGGAGGTGCAAGCCGGTAATCTACACTCCACTGAGGCCTCTGCATCTGCTCTCACCTCCAGACTCCTGCCCTGACTTCCTTCAGGAGGGGATGTGGGAATGTAAACCAAATAAACCCTTCTCTCCCCAACTGGTTTTGGGCATGGTGTTTCATCACAGCAGTAGTAACCCTAACTAGGACAATTTTGCGTCTTGGTACTTAGCTAAAAGTATTAAACTCTTAAGCTATGTCATTCCTAGAGAGGCCTTTAGTATCTTTTAACTGTAAGACCATGGCTTCTCCAACTAGGAATACTGAGTCCTCTCTTTCCTAGCTTCCTATTTCAGCTCTTTCCACTGCCTCACTGGTCTAAAGTCAGAGCGACAATCCATGTATTGACTAAAGGGGAGAAGGCAGATACCTGTGTCTCAGCCCTGATTTTAGAGGAAATACCTGGAGCTTTTCCTCATTTAGTATAATGCTGTGGTAAGGTTTTCGTTTACCACATTAAAGCATTTTCCTTCTCTTACTTTTCCTTCTGGAATGTTATCATGAAAAGACGTCGGAGCTTGTCAAAGGTCTGGTAGGATGAGTAATGAATCAGCCTGACCATTGCCTGACTTTCTTGGGAGGCCATTACTCTCTCAATCCCATTGCTCATTACATAGCTGACTGAGTTGTTTACATCCTCTTGATTCAGTTTGGATAAATCATATAGGAGTGGAACTTATCTGTTCATTTTAGTTTTTTCGTGGTTTTTGGAATATGTTTTTTGAAACGTTCCCTAACGATCCTCTAGGTTTCATTGGTGATGATTCTAATGTTTCCTTTCCAAATCTATGCTCACTTGGATCTTCCCTTGGCCGAAGTTTGACACTTGTATTCATGTGTTCAGAGAACCAACTCTTTGTTGCATCGATTCTTTATGCTGTCCTCTCAGTCTCCATTAATTTCTGCCCTGATATTGATTATTTCTCCCATTTACTCATTTGCTGTTAGGTTTCTTCCTGTTTCGCTACAGTGTCAGGTGACTCATTCAGTTTTCTGTCCCTGTTGCTGCTGTTTGTTATGTAGACATTTGGAGTTGCACAGTTTCTTCTTAGAAACCTCTTTGCTTTATTCCAAAGGTTGTAATTGGTGTGTTTTCATTTTAATTTCATTCTAACAAATTAAATTAATTGCTTCCCTGATTTCTCAATAGTCATTCAAGAGTTTATTGTTCAAACTCCACACATTGTTATAGTTTCTCTTGCCATTCATTTCTAGTTTTGTCCATTACTATCTGATAATACAAAAGAAATGAGTTTAATTCTTGTGAATTTAAGACTGACTTTTACAGTTTACATGTAAAATGCCCCCATAGGCCCAATTATGTGAACACTTGGTCCCTAGCTGGTGGCACTTTGGGGAAGATTTTAGAATCTTTAAGAGGTGGAGCCTGGGGTGACTTACTGGGAACTGCCTTGAGGTTTTGCGACCCAGCCTTACTTCCTGATTTCCCCTGCTTCCCAAGTGTGGACGCAATGTGACCTAAATGGGACACACTTCCTGCTCCTGCCGCCATGCCTTCCCTGCCTGATGCCATTTATTCTTTGTGTCATGATGGCCTCTAACTGCCTGGAACTGTAAGCCAAAATACAAGCGAACCCTTCCTCTCTTATAGCACTTTTGACACTATCTCTTGTCACAGAAATGATAAAGTCACTAAGATTGTGTTACAGCCTAAACTGCATTCTCTTTTAGAAAAAGATCCCATGGGATCCTGAGAAAGAAGCACTGAGAGAATATCCAGTAGATGTCCCTGATTTGATCCATTTGATGTATGGTGCAATTAACCCCAAAGTTGGTTGTTTTCTGAATGACCTATTTGTAGACAGATATTATAAACATCTGGACTCATCTGCCCATTGTTTGCAATAGTGTTTTATTGCAAAACTGGATGTGTCAATATTTGGTACATATATTTGTAGTACTTCTATCTTTTATAGCTTTTATGACTCTCTTTCTAAGAAAACTAAGAAACTTTTCCTTCAAGCCTACTCTGTTAGACATGAGTATGCTTTGTTCTCAGTTGTCCCCTTCTGGCTTGTCTTCAGTTTCCCTTTGTCTGGACTATATATTTTGCTTTTAGTTCATCATTACCTATGAGTCATCTCTTCCTTTTTTTGTTTTGTTTTTTTTTTTTATCAACCAGCTAATCTTCATCTTTTAAGAGGAAAAGTTAAATGTATTTACATTAGACTTTTACTAAGCAGAACTTGCTGATTCTTGTCTTAGTGGTCTTTTTAATTGGTTCAAATATAGTTTGCTCATTTTCCATTATCCATCATAACGTTTTTCTGATCTGCTGAAATGATTAATTTGTTCAAGGCATTTATTTGTTTCTCTTGTTCTTGTGAAATTTATTCTGCCCTGAGCACTTATTAATATCTTATTCCCCTCTATGCATAATTTCTCTAAGTTTATTCTGCAATGTGTTGACACCTTAGTTTTATTTATTTTTTTTTATTTTGTGCTTGTCTTAGAAGGTCTTTATTTCCCCATCACTTTCAAAAGACAATTTTGCTGGGTATAATAATCGTAGTTGTCAGGAATGTCTACTTTCAAGGCTTGAACATGCTTCTGGGGTAGTTAGGGTTTCTGCCAAGAGGTCTATTGTTATCAAGATAAAGTTGCCTCTGTATGGAACTCTTTTAGAGAAAGCCATTCTGAGTGACATCACTTACTGAGTCATAAAGTTTCCTGGAAATAATGTGGCTCATTTTAGAAGACAGGAAGTTATTTCTTAAAAGATTCAATTTTCAGACAATGGAAAACATTTAATTGTCACAGGTAGACTTCAAATATGTGATATTTGGGGACTGACACCTTGTTTATAGTTTCTTTTTTTCTTTTGAGACAGGGTCTATGTAGCTCTGACTGGCCTCAAACTCACAGAGACCCACTAGTCTCTGCCTCCCAAATGCTGGGACTAAAGGCGTGCACCACTATACTCAGCAAGTTTATTTTCTCTTAAGCCTTGGACCAAAATGACAATGAACTGGGATAGAAGATTCTCTTTGGAAACCCTAACATTTTGAAACCATAGTAACTTCATTCCTGCCGTGTAGATCATTATGCATTAACAAAACTTACGCACATCTCTTTCCCCTTTTGTAGATGAGGACCACCCGCAAGGTTTCTGTCTGGCCAGTGGGCCTAGTTGGCGGGCGACGCTATGAACGTCCACTGGTGAAAAATGGCAAAGTTGTTGGCTGGTACACCGGGTGGAGAGAAGACAGGCCCTTTGCCATTGACATGGCAGGTGAGCCGTGTGCATGGGGTCTTTGTTCCTATTGGATGGGGCTTAGGGTGCTCCTAGAAGGAAGCTTTGAAAGACCAATTTGCATAAAGCCCTGGACCATACTTCAGTCATCAGAGGAAATATTTGAATATCCAAAATAGGTTCTTTGACAGTTCAAATTGAAACTGATTTCGGAAGTGGTTAGAAAATAGTCATCCCTTTTATCCTCCTATCCAACAAACGTTCGTGTGTCGGTATTGGATTGGGCATGAGGGGTTTAGAGTAACGGAGGCATGGTCCCTACCTCTCTCTAATCTCTCAGTTAAGACCTTTTGGTGCCCCTGTGTAGAAAGCTGCTTGATGTATTAAATATATCATATATTTATTAATTATATATTAAATATATCATATATATTGATAAGTTTAGTAATGAATTAAAGTTGACAAGTCATTTCAGTGTTTGTTGGCAAATTTAGTAGTTTGCTAATAAATAGCTAAAACAGAAATTGGATTCTGGTTTTCTATATATACATTACTTTTTGAATAGAACTGTATTTTAAAGTTGTTATTTCCTGGCCAGCCAACTGAATTGAATTAGACCTGTGTAAACCTTAAGTTTTCAAATACTGTTTGATCACGAAGGGGCTCATATTCTGTGGGTTATAGAAAGTGAAGCTTTTGATTGCGGTGCCAGGATGGGGTTTGGACAATCACTGCCATCTGTAACTGACAAGATGAAGTCAGAAAGGTTTCAGAATCGATCGCATCCATTACCAGCACTCTCTGTCAGCCGGTGTAGTTCCCACCCACGGTCAGAACCTCTGTGCTCAAAAATGCTGTCTTCTAAACTGGACTTGCCGCATTTATTCTGAAACTAAAAACTTTTGAGAAAATAAGATTGTAAAGAATGTTAGAAGTTGAGGATGAAACTCTCCCGGATGGCTGCCTGCTGCGTGTGTCTCAATGCATCATGGGAAAAGACAAATGATTTGTGCTACATATTTTACATGCTGCAAGAACAGCATCAATCTGAAGATATCTGCAGAGGTCTCTGACCCCTCAGCTAGTCTAGATCCCTTGTTCCTACTCTCCATGCCTTGATCTCTCCATATCCCTCGGGTTTAGTTTTTAAGGCTCCAGAGCTATGCTGGCACCTTAGCTAAGACATTTGCCTGGAGCAGCTGAGAGGCAGGAGAGCCATGCTTGGGAGAGCCCCAGGAGCCTTCCTTCCTTCCATCTTTCCTTCCTTCCTTCCTTCCTTCCTTCCTTCCTTCCTTCCTTCCTTCCATCTTTCCTTCTTTCCTTCCTTCCTTCCATCTTTCCTTCCTTCCTTTTTTCCTTCCTTCCTTCCTTTTTTGTTATTAAATAAAACTTTTTAGAACTTCATCTACATCATTCTCACCCCTCCTTTGCCCCCTCCTGATCCTCTTGTGGCCCCCAATTCATGACTACTTCTTCAATTTTTGTTACATGTACATACATTTGCATATATATGCAGACATTCATTTAAAAAAAAAGTCCTTTCCCATCCATCCCATCCATGGCTCTGACAATACAAGGCTAAACATCACACATGCTGGGAAATTGAGCATCCTCTTGACTATGGCATGAGCGAGAGCAGAAAATGTGTCCTTCCACTTGTCCGGGATGCAGCGTCCTCCTGTGGGGAGAGAAGAGGTTGCCGGAGAGGGCCATTGCCTGCCGTCCCCCAGTGTCGTGCCTTGATAAACATGAGAGGAGTAGGTGCTGGCCATGCATGTCAGCTAACAGACCTTTGGTCCTGAACTTCCCCGGAGACTGTTTCAGGGTCATTCCCCAGAAAGCTGGCAGGACACAGTTACCTTGTGTGAGCAGTATCAAGGTGAAAGCAGCTTGGATGATTCCTAGAATTTGTTTCCTAATTGATATTTCTGCAATTCAAAGAAGACATATGGATTTGAGCATAGGGGCCTCTTATTGCAAGACCTGAGAGATGTTTGTACTACTAAATTCTTGGGAATCTCTTCCCTATGAAATGGCCATTGTTTGGCCTTCTCTGTAGGCTTCAATACATTTTCAAATCACAGTGAAACCTGCAGAGCACAACAGAATATGATCTATTTGTTTTCTTGGTAGTCTTACTTTAAAACAGGAGCTCAGTGTCACCTTCGAGAAAACTTCACTCCCCACGTGCATTTGCTTGGCCTCTCAGTCCTCAGTGCATTACTGATATTTTTGGAAGCCCAAAAGTGCAGGTGATCTTGTCAGTAAGATAATGAGTCCGAATCTGAAGTCTACCCTCATTCTGAAACTTCGAAATGCTCATCTTGGTTTGGAGTCTACTTGTCTGGTCTCCACAGGAACAGGGAACAGAGTTCGCAGGCCCTTAGATCCATGTGGCCTGTCCCTCCTCATTTTCACATCAGCGTGGAGAGAGAGGGTGAAGAAGACAGATGGGGGGGGGGAGGAAGGTAGAGACATGAGCGGGGAAGAGGGAGCTTGGGAGGGAGGAGGAAGGGAGAGACCCAGAAAGGAAGAGAGGGAGAGAAAGAGATGGGAATGAAGGAGAGAGAGAGAGAGAGAGAGAGAGAGAGAGAGAGAGAGAGAGAGAGAGAGAGAATGGATGAGAATATGAGAAGATCTGGAGCGTGAGAAGGAAGCCAGAGACCACATCCTGAGGGGTATTTTGTTCAAACGGCTCTGTGATGGTTGACTGTGAGGACATATTGGAGTTGAAGTCTCTCTAATTTTATAAATCCAATTAAGAAATGGTGAAACCTGCTTTGAGGGTTTGAGCATGCTAAGCAGTCCTCAGAACCCAACCTGTTGGTGTCTCTGTAAAGCCCATCACTGGAGCTCATGTAGCAGACATGAAACAGTGGACTTCTGCCTGGTGTCAAGCGTACAGTACTTGGACTACCTTACTGGCTTTTCGTTGTCACGGCGGACTTTCCCGGTGCTGACAAATCGCTGTCGGGTAGCACGAGACACTGCTTTGAAGTTGTCCTGTGCGCACAATGTTAATGAGAGAGTGAGGATTGGATCTGGTCCACGAGGGCATTTCCTAAAACTTTCTAATCTTTATTCCTTACGGTAGCATGCGATGAGATGGAGAGAAGGCTCTGCAGGCAGCTCTGCCGTGGCTGGCTGTTAGTTTCCGGTGTACGCCGCTCGCCTAGCCAACAGGAGACCCTGGAGTATTTCTCCTGGGCTGTGCCTCGGGCTTTTCTTCCCAGAATAACTCTGGCATCTGACAACAGACTCAAAGAGAGGCCGTCCGAGAAACGTTTTTAGCCCTGCTTTGTGGGCAGGGAATTACTTTCAAGTGACAGCCTCATTTTGGCCACTTCCACGGAAATGTCAGTGACAAACAGGGCTTGAAAGAGCTGAGCTGAAGGTAATGCTCAGCCAGAGGTCCAGGTTTGCCTAAAATCGGAACTTTATGCCGAGATCCTTACAGTGGGCTTTCTTATATATACTTGTTTATATTTCCTTTTATATTAAACTTTTTTCATAAAATATATTTTGATCATGCTTATGCTGAATTCTTAATGTTTGCATGTCCCTTAGCATTAACTCTGGGAGGCTGCAAGCAGGGCGCTGTGCTCAGTTAATAACAAGCACAGTTCCTAGGTGAATGGCTGGCATGCAGTAGACACTCTATGCTGGTATGTCTGGCATTGATCCGTTAAAGTTGTCCATATTCCACAGGTTTGAGGGTTTCTGACAGACACAAGCCACACTTTAGGGATTTCCAGGAAAGTATGGCTCCTGAGACTCTATCGTACCAATGTGTTCATACACAAAAGTGGAGGTCGATTTTAAGTGATATTCCAGGGTCACCATTAATGTTTTAGATGTTTCATAACTGACACAAATGAGATGTGACCACGGAGTGTTTCCTCACACATGACTTACCAGGAATGTCTTCCTAAATGTCTGTAAGTCCTCTGAATTCCCTGCCTGGAGTTCAGTGGCCCGTGGCTATGTGGTAACCCTTAGAAAGGAGGTGTCCATTAAAGGAGAGTGGAGCTGCCTGGGATTGCATCCTGGGAGACAGAACCAGAGACGATGAAGGTCCTGGAGTGCACCCGTGAACATGGTAGCCGAGAGAAAGGACCGGGAAATAAATGGTGCATCTCAAGTTGTAGTTGGCGGTGAATGTTGAGCTTAAGGGCTGGGAGCACAAACAGCATCAGAGACAGGAGCATGAACAGGCTACACTCGGTAAGAGTAACCTGTCTGCAATAGGGCAGAATGTGGGCTTCCAATAGTGCAGATGGCAGTGTTTGACCCGTGAAAGGAGTGGAGAGGGCAGGAGTGTCAGAGGGTGTTGTGGGTGCGTGAAGCCCAAAGGTCTGTACGGAGTTGTCACTGGGGACACAACAATAGGATGACCTTGATGTCCCTTCAGCTCCAGTTGTGCTACTCGGAGCAAGTTCTCTTTTTAGGAATGGGGATTGGTCGTACTGTGGTTTCCATTGACAATTTTTTTCTGATCATTGAGCTTATCATCTTCTCAGGTGGCAGAGTTTCTAGACTCCGGGGCCCATCCTAGACCTTTGGGGGAAGTGGGTGGGTAATGGGTTTGGGGCTGGAAGGGCCAAGGGTGATCAAGAGGTAAGAGAAAGGTGGTGTCAGTTTGGGGAGCAGGAAAAATATGGTCCTCTTCCTCCCCCACCCTGTGTGTGTGTGTGTGTTTGTGTGTGTGTGTGTGTGTGTTTGTGTGTGCACGTGTCTGTCTGTCAGGCATGGTGATACATGCATGTAATCCCATTACTTTGGGAAATGGAGTTAAGAGACTCAGAAATTCAAGGCCAGCTTTGACTATGCAGTAAGCTTGAGGCCAGTCTGAACTGTATGAGACACTGTCTCAAGCGGTCGGGGCGAGGATGTAGCGGGGAATGAGGGAAGGAGGGGAGGGAAGGTTTTGGAAGTCTAAAGGAAAGGAAATTGGGTGGGGTACTAGGATAATAGATGGACCAGTTCTCCTGGGTGAACTGGTCTTCTGGGTGAAAGATAGCACTAGTTACAATAACAAATATTACAAGGACTAGAAAGTGGATGGTCTGGCTGTCAGGTGGGGGTGGTTATCTGCTGGGTGTTAAGGGAGAAGGGGCATCTGTCCTTCTGCCACACTTTCTGAGCACACTGTGGCCTTTTGGATGTTTCATGATGGACACAGATGAGATGAGACCGTGACTTTCACAGGAATGTCTTCCTACATGTCTGCCGTTCTCAGCATTCCCTGCCTGGAGGCCAGTGGTCATGGGTGTGTGGAGCTCTGAGGAAGGGGGCATTCATTCAAGGAGAAGAGAGCTGCCTGGGGGTTTAGTCTCCTCACATGGCCACTGGGGAGGAGCCGACAGGTGGTGGACGGGATGGCTGCACTGAACCAGTAGGGAATTCCTAGCCACTGCCCCGAAGCCAGCATGCAGAGTGGAGATCACAAGACTCAACACAGATGACGGCATGAGGCAGAAAACATGTGTGGAGTTAAAGCTAGAGTGGATAGCATGGCTACCCGGCCAGACTCAGAGCCCGTGTGGAGGAAGAGGTGGCACCTGGCAGGCACCTTACTCACTAGGCTAGCTCAGTGAGAATAGGGATAAACCTCAATGGGGCACAGTTTGGGAACAACAGCGGGGGTGTGAGTCATTCTTAGGGGAAAGGCAACTGGGGTCAAATTGTGAGGACTGAGCCATGATGGGTATGATTCTTCGTGGTTAGTGGCGGGTCTGAAATCCTTCAGATAGCCGTCTGGTATGATCAGAAATACGTTTGCAGCCACGTCAGTGGGGCAGCTGAGAGATGAGGCAGAGGAGGACTTTAGGTGAGAAGTGGCCTGAAATGCCATAGTCAGCAGGGCCATAGCATTTTAAGGCTCCGTTTCCTTATAAAGTGGTCATAAGTCAGCCAACATTTAGATGATGGTGCCCTTTCTGCTGTGTGATGTGGTGGGAAGGGACGTGTTAAATTCAAGTTTGGTTCGGTTTGTATTATCCTTTGAGTTGTCATTTGCATTTAGAAAATATGGTAATTGTGGGTAGTTAGAGCTGCCTGTTAGCCAGAAGACCAGCTGTGCGAGCTTGGAGCATGCACAGTAGGGGGAGGAAGGCCAGTACCTGACTAATGTGTCTAGTGGATGCATTGTGGGTACGCCGTCCGCAGGGAGGGTTATGGAGTCTGGAGAGACTAGCAGCGACGGAGTCAGCCACAGTGCCTGCTCAGGCTTCTTGCACCACACACAGCCCTTTTGCCCTCGGTGGCCCATGCCTTACCCTGAGCAGAAGCAGAAGCCATCCTTAGGAATGCAAGCTGGATTCTTGGTGACCCTTTGCTCACAGGTACTCAGAGGCCACTCTTGGCTCCACTGGCGGAGTCCTGCCTGCCTGCTGCCTCCTGTCCTACCAGCCTTGCCCCCTCTGCCAGAGCGTGGGGTCCCAACACCACAGCCTGGCTTCACCTTACAGCCCCACAGATGCCATCAGGAAGGCTTCCCTCAGTTCCACTCTGCCCATCCTTCTGATCTCCGCATGCAGGCCATCTTCATGGAGATGCCTTCACGAGCACCCTAGCTTGAGCTAGCCTAGACTCCCTCTGTCATAACTGGCCACACTGCTAAGTTCCTGTATGTCACGCCTCACAACACTCCCCCATAGCTGAAACTCCCTCCATTGCCTTCCCCTGACAGGAAGGCAGCTAATGTGTGGACAGAAGCTGTGACCACTCTGTGCTCCCCTGTCCCCAATCCTGTGTGTGCCATATGCCCTGGCGCAAGGGGGGCTGAGGGCTCTCCTAGCTCGGAGGGCGCCATGCCTGCCCACTGCTGGGTGGACCTTTCAGGAAGCTATTACACACAATGGCCATGGACATGGTGCCAGCCAAGACCAGCGGGTGGCCCTGGGCAGCTCACTGGAGCTCTTCGTGGGATCTCTGCTTTGTCTTGCTATTTGTTGGTAGGAACTTCCTCTTGGGCTAATTTGTTTGGTTAAACCCCTTTGTTGATAGGCAGAACTCTGAAAAAGTGGGAGGCGTCTTGGACCAAATGCTCACCAAAGCCAAATCAGCAGGTAATACCAAGACGTTTTCTTGCTTCCTGAGTGGAGATGTTGCAAGAAGGCGGAAGGGCCTCCTTATTTCTTTGGAGCCTTTTGCCATCTAAGCATGCTGTTTTCCATACCTGCAAGCTCTGTGTAGTGTAGAATGTCCTAGGATGTTCTCAGAGTGGTGTCATGTGGCTTGTGGTGTCTACCAGCCCAGGGTCTAGAGACCAGCTTAGGGCTTTTATCTTGGGTTGATTTATGTGGCTGTCACTGGAGTTGTGTGTGGGTCTCTAGGGAAGAACGTCAGTTACTGGAGCCAGGGCGAGGGCAAAGTGTTCTGTCGAATGGCAGCTCACTGCTCGCTTCTTACCCACTTGCAGAACGAAGTGTCTGATAGAGGTGTACATGGTGGTGGTGGGGGGGGGGCTTAGCTAACAGGGGATCTCTGCCAGGGCTGTGGGAGATGAAAATGGATGAGCAGCTGTGCACCTCTGGGTATTGAGCATCCTGGAGCTTTCTCTGGTGCAGCTGGTGAGGGGGCAGGGCAAGGCAGGGGTAGAGTGGGAAGATCCATAGGGGATCAGGAAGATCATAGGGGCGGGGGGCAGGTTCCAGGGTACATACCACTTCAGTTCCAGCTGCTCTGTGTATATAATAGACTATCCCTTGCGATATCAATCCAATAAGTCATTTATTCAGGACTAATGATATGGGAAACCTATACTTTTCCTTATGTCTTTGAAATCCAGCCAACTCAATAATTACATGTTATTTGCTGAGCATTTAGCAGGCATTCCTTAGGCTCTCTGTGTGCTTTCCCATTTAATTCACTCAACATTTTGCTAGTTTCATCTTCCTCATTTCAACATATAAACCTAATGCTAGACGTGATCAGTAACTTGTATGGGGATTAAGTGATTAAGAGCGGGAATCAGTTACGTCCTTGTAGCTACAGAGGCAGGCTTCCCACATTGCTTCAAATCCCACTTACATCCAGAGGACCTCAGTCTTTGATCTCTTTGAGCCTATATTATCCCCCCCCCCCGAGGAGAAAATGAAATTCTTCTTAAGACGTAGCAGGTGAGCACCTAGCAGAACACTGTAAGCACCCAGTAGATGTTCTGTACCTTCACCAAGAACTACGATGAGGGTACCTCAGAGGTCAATTGATTTGTTTTGATGACTCGGGCTAGCACTCTGATTACTACAGCTGGCAGATCTGTGAGGCAGCTGCGGGCAGGCAGGGCACTGACCCCCAGGTCCTCCCTGGGCATCAAGCCGGCTGCTCATGGTAAAGCTCTAACTCAGACCATGGCCTGTTTCCTGGTCGATGGATGGGGGTCGTACCACTTGCCCTCTGGGTGGTGGTGTGTCCGGATGGGACTGTGCATGTTGGAATCTACGCCTGCATTTGGCTCTTTCAGTTCAGTCCGCAGTCGGTAACTTCAGAGCACACAAACTCCACTTTGGACCCACGGACTTCTTTTCTCTGCCGGCTCTTTTCTCATTATCATTCCGTGTGTTGCTCAGCATGCAGGCTGCCGTGTTGAGATAAATGTTGGCCCTGGCTTCAGATTAAATACCCCAAGAAGAGATGATCAATAAGAGAACAGAACCATAAAAGATCATTATAAAGAGTTGCTCAGAAGCAGGTATGCACTCATTTTTATAATTTCCCAGCTGAGAAACCAAACAAACAAAAGCATGCACGCTTGCAAAAGCCATTTATAACATTTAAATCTGTTTGTCTGATGCCGGTTGCCCCCGTGAATGGTCGGGGAAATGCGGGCATGCATTTGGTTGTCAATATACTCAGAAGGAGTTAAAAGAATTCTCATTTGTCTGCCTGAGTCACGGGAAGAAGTGTCGTTCTTTTCCACCGCCCTCATTTTCCAGAGAACATCTGCAGATACAGCTTATGTCTCAGATCTGTTAGAGAGGTATGGCAGTTATTCGTGTAAATAATTAGAATGTAGATCTTTGTTCTGCCCAGGCGGTGGTGGCACACACCTTTAATCCAAGCACCCAGGAGGCAGAGTCAGGTGGATTGCTGTGAGTTCAAGACCAGCCTGGTTTACAGAGAGAATTCTAGGACAGTCATTGTGGGTACATAGAGAAACCCTGTCTTTAAAAACGATCTGATTAAACCAGGAGCTGACTGGCATGGATGTCAGTTTTTCTTTGGCATGTGGATTGGTTGCTGTGGCCGCCATATCTCTCTTTGTAAGTTAAACTTAGGTAGTGCTCTCCTCCTGAAGCAGCCAGAACCACCACCAACTACTGCCACACTGCCCTGTTATCGATGGGATAGGCAAGTCATCAAGAATGGAATGTGCTGCCGGGCGGTGGCGGCACATGTCTTTAATCCCAGTACTCAGGAGGCAGAGGCAGGCGGATCTCTGTGAGTTTGAGACCAGCCTGATCTACAAGAGCTAGTTCCAGGACAGGCTCCAAAGCCACAGAGAAACCCTGTCTCGAAAAAAAAAAGAAAGAAAGAAAGAAAGAAAGAAAAAGAATGGCATGTTCTACCTTCAGCCCGAGTGTACAGTGTCTCCCTGCCTTCCTAAGTTTAGCAGCCAATTTCTAGTCCCCGTGCAAGGCTCATTAATGATGCAGTAATGATTTTTACTGGGAGATCATAGACTTCCTCTTCACCAGTTCCCCCCTGGAACCCTGTACTTATTCATGTGGCCACAAGGTGGCGTCCATGTCCCTGTTCTCCAGACCTCAGCCAGTGACTGAGACTAGGAGAGGGCTCCAGAAGGGGAAGTGTCCATCCCTGAATGTAGCTGCCGAAGTGTTTGCTGAATTCATTCATTTTAACTCGTCTTTCTCTACCACGCTAAGGATTTTATCAAAATGAAAAGCTAATGCCATGTTGCTGGTTCTAAGACAACACTGTCGTTATTTTCTAACAAGGAAATTTCAAAAGTAAAGATGCTGAGTTGGATGGCAGAACGAACACACTGGGGAGAGTCTGTCTGATCCATCGATCTTCATTGGGCTACACATCAAAATTTCAAGATCCTCGCTTATGATTGGTTAGACCAAACATCTAGGGGGTGGGCCTGGTGCTGATACAGGGACTGGTATTTGTATTTCATTGTCTTACATAGTAGTTATAGGATGTCACCAGGGATAAGAAAGGGCTGTGAACGTGGCTAGAAGCTATAACCATATCTCTCCAGGAGTTCACAAATTGTTCCATGGATAAATAAGTAAACAAACCCTGAGTTTAAGACTATTGTGTTAGATTTAATAGTGGGGGAGGGGGAGGGAATGAGGGAGGGAGGGGAGAGGGAGGGAGGGAGAAAAAAAGAAAATCAAGAGTTTAATTAGGGGAGCCTTGCTCCTGTGCTGGAGTGGAAGAGAGACATCAGACGAGTGTCAGATTTCTAAGACACTGACACAGGTGGTACAGACTGAAGTTCTGAGGGGGAAATGAACCCTAGAAATTTATATCCAGTGAAATGTCACTTTCTCAAAGAAAAATTAGCAAAAGCACAGTAGCCAAAGTCAGAAGAACTAAAACAACATGGTGGGGGAGACAGTTAAACCAGAAAGTGGCCCTCGCCGTTTTGAATGAATAGTATCTGTCATGGTTGCAAAGCACTCGGTTGGGATCTGACACGTCCCAAAGGCCATGTACCCAAGCTCACCTGCCAGCTGATGGGCTTTGGGAGACTGACAGGACCATGAGGCCTTGACCTCAGCAGTGTGTTAAATGGATGGATTCGGGGCTGGAGAGATGGCTCAGAGGTTAAGAGCACTAACTACTCTTCCAGAGGTCCTAAGTTCAATTCCCAGCAACCACATGGTGGCTCACAGCCATCTGTAATGAGATCTGGTGGCTTCTTCTGGCCAGCAAGCATACAGACAGACAGAACACTGTATACATAATAAATAAATAAATCTAAAAAAAATGGATGGATTTGTAACACGACTGTTGCAAGCCAGAGAGACTAGAGTGTGGGCTCTTACTCAAAGGGAGTGGGTCCCTGGGCATGCAGCTTGGGGACTGTCTTATCCCTGCCCCCTCCTCTTCACTCCCTGCTTTGCAGACTCTGAAGAAAGCACTTTTGGCTCTGCTACACATTGGCCGCCTTGATGCTCAGCCTCAGACTCAGAGACACAGTGCTGAGCTACTGTGGGCAGAGCCTTCTGCGACCACGAGCTAAGGAAAATTCTGCCTTAAGTAGTTTCTCTCGGGCATTTCTTTCAGCGCTGCAAAGGAGCTAACAGTTAAAATCCAGAAAGAGAAGTAGTGTGAAAATAAAGTTTTTGATTAAAATTTGAGCATGCTTAAGTCATAACACCTGTGGTTAGGGGGCAGTGCTGTAACCACCACATGTGTGCACTCCTTCAGAGGAGGGGTGAGGAGACTGGATGATTAAATCCGTGATAAGGAAGAAATGTCAACTCTTTGGGCCTTAAACATTTAAAAACGTAGTAAGGATTTCATAATGTAACACAGTCGATTAAAAGACATATGCTTTTGTATTCAAGAAAGGAAAAAAAGAAAAGGGACTCAAAGTCATAAGGAGACATTTTATAATTCGATCAGGTTAAGATAAATCAAAACATAAGCAGGATAAATGTGAAGAGGCTGGATTGCCCGAAGGTCAAGCACAGTAACAAAGTTGGGTTTTTTTTTTTCCCAAAGATTATTTTAAATTACGACTATGTCTGTGTGCCCACGTGTGGGCTGTGCAGTTGAGTGCAGCTGCCCTGTGGAGGCCAGAGGAGGCATGGGGTGCCCCGGAAGCTGGAGTTACCGGTGATAGTGAGCTGTGTAATGTGGGTACTAGAACCAAACGAGTCCCTGCACAAGCCCTACCTGCTCTTCGGCACCCGGCCAGCTCTCAGGCCCGGAACTGTTGCTCTTATAAAAAGGCACACTTAGAGAAGGGTCAGTGAGGACTGATGGCCACCAGCCTAGCACTGGGATAATGAGAGACCCTGTATCAAAGAGAGGATGAGAGAGAGAGAGAGAGAGAGAGAGAGAGAGAGAGAGAGAGAGA
>JAQHUG010000193.1:2912495-2927974 GCA_028555095.1 Dicrostonyx torquatus | reverse complement strand
AGCCAGCCTACAAACCATAATCATAGAAAACTTAGACAACAATGAGGACACTAAGAGAGACTTATATAGACCTAATATACATGGGAAAGTATAAAAAGACAAGATCTCCTGAGTAAATTGGGAGCATAGGGACATTAAGGGAGGGTTGAAGCGGAGAGGGGAGAAGCATGGAGGGGAGCAGAAAAAAAACATAGAGCTCAATAAATATCAATAAAGAAAAAAAAGCCAAAAAAATTATTTCGTTGCTACATCATAACTGTAATTTTGCTACTGTTATAAATCATAATGTAAATATCTGATATGTAGGATACCTGATATGTGACCTCTGGGAAATGGTCATTCAAGTCCCAAAGGACTACAGATTAAAATCCGCCATTCCAGGGCCTGGAGAGGTGGCTCAGTACATAAAATGCTTGCCTCACAAGCACAGGACCCAAGGTTGATCCTCGGCACATGACAACTGTGTAAGTATGGTGGCATTCATTTTGCAACCCGGAGCTCGGGAGGTGGAGAGAGATGGATCTCTAGTGCTTGCCAGCAAGCCAATCTGTTGGAACCAGCAAGCTCCAGGTCCTCCCAGATTGTGAGACCTTGCATTAGGAAACAAGATGGTAGCTCTGAGAAGCAACACCCAAGACTGACCTCTGGCCTCCAATGGCACATGCATGTGCACCTACATGTACATGTGCATCTACACACACACAGGTATTAGCATGTGTTAAGTATATAGATTAATGAAATATAATTGGCAGCCAGGTAATAAATTCTTATATTTATAAGTCAAATGATTATGCTACAGAGGCCGGAAGAAGGCAGTGGCAAAGAACAGTTCTTTTAAAGACTGGTACCCAAAGCTGGGAATACCTAGGCATACTAGGAGTGGCACTATTTGAAAAGTTTAGAAGGATTAGAAGGTATGGCCTTTTGGAGTAAGTGTGTCAGTGGGAATGGGCTGTGAGGTTTCAAAAGTCCAGGACAGACCCAGCTCAGTCTCAGTCTCTTTCTCTCCTTCCTTCCCTCTCTTCCCTTCCCTCCCTCCCTCCCTCTCCATCTCTCCCTATCTCTCAGCTACTTCTCTAGCTCCATGTTTGTCTGAATGCCACCATGCTTCCTGTCATGATGATAGTGGACTAGCCTCTGAAACTGTAAGCAAGTCCACAATTAAATGATTTATTTAAAAAAAAAAAGTCTTGGCCATGATATCTCTCTACAGCAAGAACAATGACTAAGACATCATTTTAATGACTGTGTGTGTGTAAGCACACACATACACACACACACATATATAAATTTTAACCAGGAACAGTACTGAAATTAACACATGCACTATTGCAAGAGGCAGTGTATGTTTTGAAAGCAGAGGTACCACATGCACGTTCCTTTTCCCAACAAGATCTGCCTAGAATGTGTGTGTATGTGTGTGTGTGTGTGTGTGTGTGTGTGTGTGTGTGTACTTTAAATTTGAAATCATCATTCTTTTTCAGTGGATGGAGAGAAGTTTTAGAAATTAATTGCCATCAGTAGCACTGAAAGAGCATGTCTAGGGGCTAGAGAGATGGTTTGGCAGTTAAAAGCAGTTAAGTTCTTCCAGAAGATCCAGGTTCGATTCTCAGGACTCACAACCATCTTTTAACTCCAGTTCCAGGAGATCCAATGTCATCTTTGGGCCTCTACAAGTACCAGGCATGCATGTGGTGTGCAGATATACCTGCAGGCACAACACCTATGCACATAAAATAAGTTTTAAAAAAGCACAAGAGTCCAATACCGTTGGCCAGTGATTTAGAAGGTTAGTATCCTGTGATCAGATTATAAAGGCCTTGCTGCCAGAAGCCATGCTACAGGAATCAGGAGTGGGCCTGATCTGCAGAAGACCTGTGAGATTAGTGTCTATACAAAGTGAGGGGAAAAGAGTGTGCTCGCAGGTCAGGTACATGGAGGTGAGACCAAGGTGGTGGCTGTCCAGCAGGAGACACTGGCAATGGCTGTTGATGCTACTGACTGGGTGATAAAGAGAAGCGTTGGCCTCTTTTTGTACTATGTACTTTATGCTCATCTGTGTCATCTTTTTTTGTTTAAAAAAATGGGGTAGGCTTATTTCAGTAGCAAGACTCTCGCTGAATAAAATGCATCGCTGAATAAAACGAGTACGGTCTGTGTCTCACTCCAACCTACGTAAGTTTGAGTCAGTCTTTGTATCCAGAAGTAAAATGTCAGTAATAGTTGTTTTATTTTCTCTTTCTTTCATTCATTGTTCTTTTTTCTTTCTTTCTTTCTTTCCTTCCCTCATCCTCTCCCCTTTTTCTTCCTCCTCTTTCGATGTTCTTTTTCAAATTGAGAAAGTTCACCTTCATTATTTGTTTAACGAGAGCCACCACCCTCCCTCTAGTCATAAAGACATTGGAATTTTTGTCAAATGAATATTGAGCACCTATCAGGACAGCTTTTCCTTTTATATTTTCTAATGAATTATACAGCAGAGAACATGACCTTGTGATCTTGAAATTAACACATGGGGTCATGGCTTATTTCCCTTTTTAATGCTGGAGTGGATGTGAAGAAGCTTGGGGGGCTTCCTGCCTTTTTTGATGAGCTTTGGTTGCAGTTTGCTTGTAATGATTTGCATAGTTCAAGGCTGACCTTCAGGGTAATTTGAGCATTCTTTCCTTTTTATTAAAAATACAAATTAGTATAGGACCTCTGTTATTTGTTCCTTAAATGACTGCTGGGATTCACCAGTGAGGCTGTCTGGCCCTATAAAGTAGTACTGCAAGATGGCCTGTGAACCTTCTTTCAACATTAGGCCATTCTTCATTGGCTGTTGCTTTATAGTTTGTCTCTCAATTTGTCTGTTCTAGTCTGAGGTGTTCAAATCTCTATCATAAAGTTAACACTTTTTGTTACTCCTGTTACTAGAGTTTGTTCTCTCAGCATTGGTGGTTTGTGCCTCCTACTTCTCAGGAAGTTATGGGAATATGTTTATCAGTGTATTTGTTACTTTTCTGTCATTGTAATAAGAAAGCATCATGACCAGAAGCAACTTACAGAAGAGTGTATTCGGTCTTACAGTTCCAGAGGAATAAGAGTCCATTGTGGTGGGGAGGTGCAGCAGCAAACACCAGGCTTGGCGGCCGGAGCAAGAAGCTGAGAGTTCACATCTTCAGAGTCAGGAAAACTGCACAAGCAGGGTGAGGCTGTGCGCTTACAAGCTTGTCCTAGTTACACACAGCTAAGCAAGGCCTCATCTCCCGATCCTTCCCAAGAGTTCAAATATCTGCATCCATGGGAGACATTTCTCAGTCATACCACTTGTTCTCAGTCAAGTTTTCTTCTCCCAAAGAAGCAGACTTTATTGTACATTCTCTATTCCTGTCCTGTTTCTAGTCAGTGATTTCTGCTGTTACATTTAATAGTACTTCAAGACTTGGGTTTTGGTTTTTAGTTTTATAAAAGTGGGACCTCATCTTTCTAGTGTAGCATTTAAAGTTATTTTTGAAAATTATATTTTTGCCATGCTTGGTGTAATGCTCTATATAGTTTTAGCTACTTAGAAGGCTAAGGCAGGGCTGGGCGGTGGTGGGACATGCCTTTAATCCCAGCACTCGGGAGGCAGAGGCAGGCGGATCTTTGTGATTTCAAGACCAGCCTGGTCTACAAGAGCTAGTTCCAGCACAGGCTCCAAAGCCACAGAGAAACCCTGTCTCAAAAAACCAAAAAAAGAAAAAAAGAAGGCTAAGGCAGGAAGTCTCAAACTAGTCTATTGGCATCTGGACAGCACAGTGACACCTTGTATTTAAAAAAATGATTTTGGAATTGGAGTGGTAATGGCTCAAGGAGTCAAGTGCTCACTGCACAGGCATGAGGGCTGAAGTTTGGATCCTTAGCATCTGTGTAAGCAGCTGGATGTGGTGGCACATGCCTAGAAGTCTAAGGTGAAGACAGGAGGATCTGATGGGTTTGCAGCCAACCAGTTAGCCAGTTGGTCGACTTCAGGTTCAGTGAGAGACTCTGTTCCCCAAGTAGGGTGGAGAGTGAGAGAAGAAAACACCCAACATTTTCCTCTGTCCTCTACACCCGTACACACAGTTCTACCTCCCACACATGCGTACTGCCACAATAATTTCCCATGTACTACATTAGATTCAGACTTTCATGTTTTGTTCTCACTTCCCTTGACTTATGTGACTTGTAATTTACCAATAGTTTCCAAATATTTGAAACTTATGTAATCTTTGTTATTGAGTCTTTTCAATCCTATCACATAAGAGGCAGCATACTTTGTGTAACTTGAATTGCTTTAAGTTTGGGGGGGAATTGGTTTATGACTTCTGTGATTTGAGAACATTCATGTGTGAAGATTGGGTGAAGTGCTATCATTTAGGTTACGTTGGCTGGCAGGGTGGCTCAGGCTTTACGTAACTTCACTGAATGAAGGCTGGAACTGTCACCATTTCTTCATCTATTTTTGTCTTCCTCTCATGTTTCATTCCAATGCTCAAACACTAGTCTTATTTTTATTTCATTCTAGTAGTTTAATATTTTGTTATTTGTTCTTTCTGATCTTTTATTCTTTAATATCTCATGTTAATTCTACCCAGGACACTTTACATCTTCTTGTATTTTTATTACTGAGAAGACCTTGGCCCTTTCTTATCTCTCAGGATGTTCACATCTCTTCAGTCTTCTTGAATATGAAAACATTTGTAATACAATGAGCATATTCCTTATACTCTATAATTCTATCATCTTTATCATTTCTGGATTTGTTTCTTTGTTATGTCATTTTATTTTCCTGCTTCTTTGTACAGGAAGTTTTGGTTCTGGGACTTTTTTTTTCAGAGACAAGTTTAGTGGGTTATGGAAGGAAAAAGGGAAAGGCTAGAAGGGGGAAGAAGAGAGAGAGAGAGAGAGAGGTAAAGGAGGGAGGGAGAAACAGTAGTTACCTCTTCAGAAGAGAGACGAAAAGAGCGGTTCTGAGACATTTTGAATTTCAAATTGTTGGGTAATATTGATATCTATGTATGTATATGTGTGTGTGTATATATATATATATATATATGTAGTATAACCATACACACATAACATATGCTGCATTATAAATGTGAACATATTTTCGAACTTTGTACTGGGACATGATCAAGTTATTTGGAGGCACTTTTATCTCTTCAAGACTTGTTTTTAAATTTAGGCAAGAGCATCTGAGCTTTCAGAGCTAATCTGACCCCACACTAGCCAGCCATCTCCATGTCCCATGCAGGTGCTGCAGTTACTATTAGGATGTTATGCTCTTGCTGAGAATGTAACTGTTCCCTGGCTAAGGGAGTCACTGTAACTGATCCACCTGCTCCTTTCTAGACCTCTACTTGGCCTGGGGACTTTTGCAGACATCAGCTGATCATGATGAAGGCTTGAGAACAACCTCTAACCATCAGCACAGCGTTTGGCTCTGCAGATTTTTGCTATGGCTTCTTCAAGCTCTAAGTTGTCCACTAAAGCAGACTGTAGAGTTTGGGGATTCCTTGCCTGTGGAATGACCTCTTCAGAGAAGCTCCGGCAGGTTTAGGGCTTACATTTATCTGTTCTCTGAGAGCTGTAACATACATGTTTCACTCCCAATGTCTGAATACTTTTCTTGTTTATGTAATCCTTTGGTTTTTAAAAAAACTAAGCCTACATGTGTGTATGTGCACACATGGGCATGTCTGGTGCCTGCAGAAATCAGAGGGTATTGGAACTTTGACACCAGACCTACAGATGGTTTTGATACCACATGAGTGCTGGCAACTGAACGTGGGTCCCCTAAAAGACCAATTGCTCTTAGCCAATGCGCCATCTCTTCTCCAGTTCCCCTGTGATTTTATTTTATCCAAAAATTAAATGGATTGTTGGATACTAAGGTTCCACCTTGTTTCCAGCCAGCATTCAGTAAGCATGTAGTCTACTGAGGCAAGCCCTTCCCTCTGCCTATTAGGGAGTATGTTCTTTCTCTCCATTGTTGGATGTAAGCCCAGTCTACACAGTGAATAGTCACTTCTCACTGGCATAGTACATTGTTCTGTAACTACTCCTATCTATGGTTTATGTCAGGATCTAATACCTCCAGAGACAGAGCAGTACCTTTAAAGTTAAACCAGTCACTGAAGATATACTGCTTGAGGCACAAATACGAGCAAAACTGAAGAAAACCCAAGACACCCCTAGAGATTGAACACCAATGGTCAGGAGCTAAAACTTCGGCCCATTTCCAAGGGAGACCACTTTAGCTTCTCCCTGGCATCTCATCCGGGCAGAGGGTTTCCCTGAAGCAACCCGGTTTGGCTTACTTCCCTGATGATGACTAAGCTGGCTGCGACCTGCTTCCTGAGTGGAGAATGGGCATAGCTAGCTGAGGTAAATGAATGAGGAATATCTGGATTATGTCCTCTCTCCCTCTGGCCCCTTTGTTAGAAAGGAGGTTGTTTTGTTTGGACCAAGCCACTCCCTAAGGTCTTTGAGGGCACTGCTGTTCAGGTGTCTATCATTCTCCTGTGAGAACAAGGGGGCACCCAACAAAAACAGGACTAGCTGTGACCTGTGCTTCATTTTACCAAGTAGCTCTACACTGCTACAAGATATTCCTGAGCCAGGGAAGTGGAGAAAATAGTTACTTAATCTGAATCTTTCAGGGCTGCAGATGATGAGTTTAACATCTTAAGGGACAATGAAGGAAATCAGACCTAAATGGTTCCATATTTTCAGAATTACTTATGCATAATTTGGCTCATTGTGTGTGCATATGAAAATAGGGATATAAAAATCAGTGCTTTGAAACCATATAAAGAGTGTGCCAGAAACGCCAGTATGCGTGAGGACAGACTTCCATTTAAAGGATGAAGCATATGAAAGACAGCAAAAAACCATTACATTAATCTGACTTGGTCTCAAGAGAAAAGGCATTTTATTACCTTTAAGCTTTGGTTGTGTTTCTGAAGTCTTGTGCTGACCTAGCTGCATCTGATGAAGATTCAGATGTCTTGTCAGTCATGTGACAGGATGTGGCCTGGCTCTGTCCCCAAGAACTGTCACAAGCCCTTTACCTGCAGCTGTGAATGGTGGCTGGTACTACCCGGCCCTTGGTACTGTTTCACACAGTGGCACTTCTATTTGCATACTGCAGTCCTCCACATCAGTAGGATCGTTATATTTCCCTACACTAAATACCACGGTTGCGTTTTCATACTTCCCTTGCAGAAATGGGGACATTATAGAGTTAACAAAGGTGAAGTGACTTGGCCAGTGTGCCAAATGCAAGAACCCAGTAAAAACCAAAAGGCTGGATTCCAAATTTAGTGTTGCTTGCTAGACAGAACACACAGTGTATTTCTATCTAGTGGAGGACACTGGATTCTGAAGGCCATTTTATGGGTTCTGGGGGCTTTGGTTTTGTTTGTAAATTTTGCTTCACTCAGCACTTCCTAGACCACATCCTGTTTGTGGGTGGCTAAGAGTTAATTTTTTCCAAGAAGCAGCAGGGATCAGGGCACATGACTGACCAGTCTGGCACCTGGAGGTGATGGGCGTGGTCTTCTCACAGCTCTTCTATTATTGTCTGATGTTGTTACATTTCACCAAAAGGAGGACATAAAGTATCTGTGGAGATGTCCCTGGCTTGGCTCTCAACCCATCAGCTCCTGGAGGGCATGAGTTCTGTGTCACCTTGTCAGGACCAAAGGCTCAGGCTTCAGACTCCTAAAACATGTGTGGCTAGCTGTGGAGTGCATTAGAAATGTATTAAAGTAGGTTAAATCCTAACAGTTTTGTCATATAAACAAATCACTGGAGGGAGTTCATACTTCTTTGTCTTTGCAGCACTGAAGGCTGAACACATGTGAGGCCAGTGCTCTACCACTAAGCAATATCCTTTTAAAAAAAAACACTCAAATACAGAAACCAAATTTACCAAATTACTTAATATTGCCTGTTCTGATTTCTAAGTTCACATCCTTCATGCTTAAGAGCAAAACTAATGATTATAAATTAGATAATACTTATTTTTCGCCAGGCGGTGGTGGCGCACGCCTTTAATCCCAGCACTCGGGAGGCAGAGGCAGGCGGGTCTCTGTGAGTTCGAGACCAGCCTGGTCTACAAGAGCTAGTTCCAGGACAGGCTCCAAAGCTACAGAGAAATCCTGTCTCAAAAAACCAAAAAAAAAAAAAAAAAACTTATTTTTCATATGACCACAGTACCTCTATCTCCAATCTTCTCAATGTCAAGTCATTTGGAACAGTGCTGACCTCGATAATAAAGCACACATTAATGATGTCAAAAGCAACCAGGAAGGCTGGGTCAGCACTGCAACACCACAGGGATAGTTGAGGCAGCTTTCTGAAGCTCCTCAGCTGCAATAATGCAGAACATCAAATGTGGCGCCATGGTGACCTCTCTGAGGATAGCAGCTTCTGAAACTTACCTTTTATTATCAACAGATTTGAACTCATATTGAGGTAGGTATCCTTAGAGTGTACAAAGTCACAGTGACTAATTTTTCTTTGAGGCTGTAATCAGGCAATGCTCCTATTCAAGTTTGAATACCAAAATCTAATCATATAATAGTTATCTGTACTTTTTGAAGTGGCCACAATTACAAAGGGAAAAGTACAACAGTAATTCTTTTTCTTTATTTTATGCAAAGGATTTGCTGTGAGTCTGCAAGTCATCTTGTCCAATCCTAAAGCTGTATTTAAGCGCCGTGGATCCCAGCCAGGGATGCAAGAATCTGACTTTCTAAAGCAGATAACAACAGTTGAAGAACTGGAACCAAAAGCTAGTAACTGCACCAAGGTACTTATCATCTCCTTCAAGTGGTGGGACCGCAAGTGTTGATAGTACAACTGCTTAAAATATCCCCTTCCTCTGTAGGTTCTTGTGTGGCACACTCGGACAGAGAAGGTCAATCTAGCCAATGAGCCAAAGTACCACCTAGACACAGTGAACATTGAGGTGTAGACGCCAAGACACAGGTAGAAGAGGAAGTCTGGAATTTAGGCTGCAGCTCTTTCAGGTATTGTTCCTTTCCTTCAGCCCTTTCTGTCGGCTGATGGACATCTGTTTAAACAGCTAACTGGATGCTACAAAATGTGTTGTCTTCATTTGTTCTGCATGTGTTCTCAAAAGCTAACTGGGAAGATTTTTTTGTACACTGAAGCTACAAGACACTGGAAAAAAAAATCTGAGTATCTCCTGTCCTGCTGCTGCCTCCCTTGCTCAAGCCATCTCATAATTGATGGAATAGGTTTTAGAACCTGATCATGAGTACTTTGTCAACAGTCCCAACTCTTAGTTTCACAACATGAAGTATTTGGAAAGTTGGTAGCAGTGTAAACTGAAGGAAATAAAACCCACAAATAAAAAGGTGTGTGGATTCATCTGTTTAATATAGGGAAATAACATTTTGTCAATACTAGGCACCATAAAATGTAAACACAATTACTGTCATAAACCTGGATATACCTTCAAGGATTAAAAGTGGCTTTGTTTTAGTTACCCTGTGTGCATATAGTGCAGAAAAAAGGGTCTTCATATTAGCACTATGTACATAAGAGGTCCAAATTACAAGAGGCAGCGAAAATTTGAATTCTTGAAACACTAAGTTTACAGTAACATCCAGGTTTATCTTCCTTTCACTAATCACGTTCCCTGTTAAGCACATCGAAACAACAGCACAGTGACGTGAGTGATGAGTAAAAGAATTTGATACTAGAAAACAGTGCTCAGTGATACATTTACATTCTATTCATATGATTAAACATTTGATCATACAGTACCTTCCTACAGGATTACTGGCTAATTTGGGGGTGGGATTTATACTGTTAGAAGTATTACTAACATGATAACTACTTCCCTTATATGCAAACATTAGAGCTATAATTTTGAGAATAAAACCGATTATGCAAGTTAACTGAGCAGCGTCTCAATGTGGCTATGACATCATGGGAAATATGAGCAAAGCTGCTCTCCACAGAAGATGGTTTCTCAACCTGCTTTCACATCAGATTTAATCAGCACAGACCAACACGGTCGATCAGGTAATTCTTAATGTGAACAAATGGGGGAAAAGAAAATACATATGTACATGAATAAACGGGAACTAGATGCCTTTGTAGCCAGGAATGTCGGGTGTTGGTTTTGGATGAAATTCTGTTGCAGCTTTTCACTTCCACAATTGTGTGCTCAGAGTCTGCCCCGATGAGTTGCCCGACCACCCTGCTGTGGTGCTGGGGGGCTGGCCAAAACCCGCGGTAGGGTTTGCACTGCTGAGACTCATGCCAGCCATTTGCTGATTCATCTGTGAAACACATAAAAGGCTTAGTTGACAAAGATTACTCACTTTTCATTCTTAATTCTTTAGCTAAAACCAAACTTTTCATCATTAATGTAAAATTTAGTCAAAGCACAGAGGTCAAGTAGGCCATGCCCAAATATCTCTCTACTGATTCAAGAATAACCTTGTTCCTTATTTTTTTCCTGTGTTTAGCACTGCTTATGAAGTAATCCATACTTAGTTCACTTTCTGTATTTAAATCTTTATCCCAAAGATTAACAACAATTGAAAAAAATACCAAAGTAATCCTCTGTTTCTGAGTATATAAGTCGATGGACTCTTTCAACTACATGAGAGTATTTCTTGGATTGAGAAATTTGAGAAATTAAAACATTCTAAAATTACCCTAACATTTACAAAATACCCATATTCTCTATTAGCATCCTAAATGGCTTATCTAAAATTATCCTAACATTTACAAAATACCTGTATTCTCTATTAGCATGCTAAACGGCTTTAATACACTTTCACAACATTAAAAATGTCATACAGCATGTGTTGTAACAGCCAAAATTAAACTTTATATCCTATAAATTAAAAGATTACATGTAATTTCCTTCCAGGCTAGAGTCCAGTATATTTATCTGCCTCTTATCTAGCCCAGTGGTTCTCTCACTGCGAAGACTGATGACAGAGCAGGCAAGGCAGGATTTTCCATAAAATAGTTCCAAACCTATGATCAGTGTTATCTTTTGTTCTTTTTGCAAGGTTTTTGTAAGACACAACAATCACACCAGTGCTCCAATGTGTCTAAAGGCAGGCAGACCACATCTTCACTTCTGCTGACAAGGGCTGCGATTCTTCACTGGCTCATCTGTAATTTAACCTGAGCTGAGTGAAGTTCAGCATGTTGGCAATAGAAAGGCTATGACTAACACCTGGCACTTACAAGTGTCAAGGCTTGCAGTGCACACACATGTGCTTTATGTATTCCTATAAACCACAATTGTACAATATTTGGTGATTTCTCTAATGTTTGTTGGAAATCAATGTTCTGAAGGTAAAGCCGCTAGTCTTCAGGAACCAGACACTAAGATGCAGGAAAGGGAATGCGAACCAGAACATTAACTCAAAAGCCTCTGGAGAGCTGCAGAGAAGTCAGAACAGCATTTAATTCAGAAATGGTACTCCTTGGCTTAAACTAACCCAGACAGACATGGAATTTGTCAGTGATACCTGAGGCAAGCAGGGTTTTTATTATCATAGGGACTCTTGAGCCAATGGATGCTCCTCATAAATCCATAGGCAGTAACCATATGACAGAGACAGCCTTGATCCTTTATAAAACTGTACTTTGAGAATATGAAGCTGGATTTCTTTCTCATTCATAAGAGCTAACCAAAAATGATCCACGCTTACTAGTGAAGACAGACTGGCCTAAGTGGACTACTAAAAGACCTCACCCAGGAGCTGAGTAAAGCTGGTACCAAGCCTGACAGGTGGCAAATATCAGAGTGAAGTGTCTCTTGTATGCCGCCAAAGATAACTTCTAGCTAGTACTGGTAGATTAGGCATTCACCATTACAACTCTATTACAGGCCAAAATGGGAAAAGGAAAATCCTAACATTTATTTACAGAATACTCTGAAAATAAGGATAGTAGTGAGTCATTTATCTAGATATCTGATAAAACCTCATGACATCTATAAACACTTGGATCTGATCAAGCTTATCTTTATTCAATTCTTTTTGCTACATTATTAGATTTCAAACAAACTACTCAGAATATACACATGGTTTCTTGGACTTTGAGATGGTGGACAGTTTATGAGCCCTACCTGTGAAAGGTTCCATTGAGGCTGCTGAGCTTGTGGCAGGCCAAACTTATTCTGCGGTGCACCCATCTGTCCCACCATTCCTCCTTGAGGGCCAACAACATTCTGAGGAAGTGGCATCACTCCAGTCTGTGCATTTCCCATAAACCCATTGGGCATGGGCATGCCCACCATCATGCTTGTATTCTGTCCCATCATATTTCCTATAAGACCGGGAGCTGCAGGCACTGGCACGCCCATGGAAGGAAAACCTTGAAATGCAGTTGCTGCTTGTGAGGTAAATGGTATATTTGTGGGTCCCATAAACACACCTGTATTGTAAGAACCACAAATTTTAAAATAGAAACCAACCAACAAACAAAACAAGTCAAGAAGAGGCTCTTTTTATAAGGCTGCACTCATCTCTAGATAAAAAAAAGAGGTAATTTCCTGACCCTCAGAACAGATCTCTAAACAACCCACACCTCCACCTTCAGAGCCTGTTATTTCCATAATGCAGACAGATATTCTGACTATGAAAGCTGATGCACAGCCTGAGAGTACATGCTACTCCTGATGACGCACACCACTGCTCTCTCACAAACCAACAGGCGGGTAGCGCGGTGGTTATTTGCTTTGATGAGGAAGTATGTGGGTGGCCACACAAGTTTCAGGCTACAGATGAGATGAGCTTATTTTTGAGGAAGGGTCTGATGAATTAAAACTGAATGAATTGTAAGCTAATATTTCACTATAATGACAAGGCATTTCCAAATTTTGCATAATTACATATATTTATGTATAACTCTTGACTGCTTATTTGTTTGCCTGCAGAGAAAATAGTGTACACAAAGCCAAACTTCATGTAAATCAAATACCAGTAATTCTTCAAAGATAATTCATGTCCTATAAACTTGTAGAACAATATTAAATGATATGTGACCAACTTGTCAAGTCTCAAATGAATAAAGTTTGGGAATCCTATATTGTTTAATTCTAATCCTTCACTCACTTCAGGTAAGTAGACTGCAAGAGAAGTATCCCCTACTGCCACAGGAAAATGCAACTGCCATTACAGTTGCAAAGATGTACTCTATAACACCACTGTCATTCATTGGAAGCGGAGTTCAACATCAATTACCAGGAGTGCTTTGCTGTGTTCCTGTTCCATAGAGAGATAAGATGGAGTCTTTGGAGAGTTGTTTCTTTGCTACTTCTTCTGACTTTGTAGTCTGCTCAGTGAACAGATCCAGATCCCCAGATGTTACAGTAGACAGGGTAGCAGCTGCTGGTACAGAGGCTGTCCCCTGGGTAAAACAGCAAAATAAATTGTTAATTTCTATATAGCACAGCTTATTTATTACTTAAAATCTTAAGAGGTAAAAAGGTGACATCTAATGAGATCATTTTTGAGTCCATACATGAGCATCTCGAATGAAGGTGCAGTGTTTCACAAAATAAGCTGTTAGCATAAACCAAGGAGACGGGAGGGAGCTCTTTTCTAGCCATATGCAGCATCTGAACAAAGCAGTTTTGCCCATCACATCTTGAGCACACTGGGTCTGGAAACACGCAGGTAGAGTGTAAAGACGGACACTTCTCTCAAGAACTAGTGTCACTTCTAATAAAGAAGCAGAGCCAAAAGGTTCTATAATGGCAGATTAAACACTTCTACTTTTTTAAAAGCTATACCATAGAATGCTTACGTACCTGTTCTAGGTCTATTTCAACAATACTAGAATGCTTCAAATCCAGAAGTGAAATACAGAAAAACTTAGCTACCTATATTCAGCTATAAGCAAATCAACACAAGTAATTTAGATATTTAATACAAAACAAGCTTCCCCTTAATCTACTTATACAAGGATATGATTGTGTAACCACAACTGATAGTCTTGCCTAATGATTTGTTTTAAATATGAAAAAAATTAAAGATTCTCTGAAGACTTGTAAATGCTGGCTCACATTCTTCTGAAACTACAGACTGAGGTGAGTAGCAAATGGAAGTTAAAGTTACACATTTACTGTCCTGGATAGAGCACTATGCAGTAAATTACTGTCAAAGCATTTTATTCAAACTTATTTAAACAGATCCATATTTTGAATCTATTATGACTAATTTAGCAAGATTTATAAGAGACATAGAAAAGACTGTCTTATTTTGCAAAAGCTCTAAAATGTGTAAGAAATTAGACATGAGAGAATACCAAAATAGTGTCTTTTAATCTGACTATATATCTTAGTTACCAATGAAGAAGCATAGGATCAACAGAATGGTTCCAAGCTGGACTGGATCCCTACCCTACCCCTGAGTGATGAGACAGGTGCCCTTACACTTGTATGTCAACTGACTTCTGTCCAATAAAAATGACGACAGGCTTTGTAACCCCAGGACCTTGCACAAGGTTAAGTACTCAATATTTATTATTAACACTGATAACAAAATGACACCACTAGATGATCCTTTCACCATGTTTCACTTCTGTGCAACACAGGAATCTACTCAACCCCTTTGGATCCACTCTTGATGGATGAGATTTCATCATGAAAAGATTTCCAAATATTTGGGGAAACACAAATTTTGGTCTTATTGTAGAGCAGTCTGACGAACATTCTCATGATCTAAATACATATCAAGTGAGAAAGCATGACTATCAACCGCAACACAGACACTGGCTAAAATTGGCCAGTCTAAGTGACACAGCTAGCAAACACCTGAAGTCTGCTTATCTACTGGGGTTGCATCTGCCATCATTTTGCCACCCATGTTTGCCTGTTGTCTTTCTGGTCTTTTGGAAATCCCAGGGACTAAACAAAAGGCAGCTATCAGTACTTGTGCATTCTCATATATCCATAATCTGTCTCTCCCCTCCCTTCCGTGTGTCTATAGACAGCAAAGAGTTGCTGTGTCCATCTCCTCCTCCCCTATGCACGTACATTCTTGTCACTCAGCTATTTCCAGGCAGATGGTAAACTCAGGCTATTTAATATTTACACACGGGCAAATCTTTGATTAGAATTTACACATGCTTAGAAAACACCCAAAGACAAATAAGGTTCAGAGCAATTCATGATCTTAGTACTTGAACCCAATTACAGCTCAATTTCACATACTAAATGCCCACAAGAATTAACAGCCTTCATAGTTTCATCATTCATATGAACACACACTTCTAAGATACACTTGACTGGCAAAGGTAATATTTTGAAAATGGATTTAATTGGTTTTTTTTTTTTTTTTTGGTTTCTCTGTAGCTTTGGAGCCTGTCCTGGAACTAGCTCTTGTAGACCAGGCTGGTCTCGAACTCACAGAGATCTGCCTGCCTCTGCCTCCCGAGTGATGGGATTAAAGGCGTGCGCCACC
>JAQHUG010000193.1:2891848-2904536 GCA_028555095.1 Dicrostonyx torquatus | reverse complement strand
CTTAAGGAAGCAGGGGGAGGGCGGTGGGGTAGTGGGGGAGCAGGAGGGCCGGGAACAAGGGGAGTAAATGTAAATTTTTCTTTTAACAATAAAAATAAAAGAAAAAAACTGCAACTATTTCCTATATATACAATATATATATACAATTATAAATACCCTTAGACTCCTTTTATGATATTTATCAGTGTTCAACAAACTCCATTGGTGCTCAATAAATACAAACTACATTAATCTTTCACATGAATGTCAGAGTCATTAGGTGGTCATAATCTATTTACAAAGATAATGAAATAACGCCAAAGAGCAACATGAGGTTTTATGCATCATCGATCTACTTTAAGGCAGATAAGAAGGTGATAAGCGAATGGATGTTGTATTTTTCATTACCATTTTTGACAGAGCATGACCATTCAGCCTTTAGTACACCCTATCACAAAGAAAACTGTCAAGTCCAATTCCTCAGCTACCAACTGAGCCAGCAAAGGCCAATCAGAATGGATGGGCTAGATGTGGAGCCAGTGCTGATCAAGTCAAGAAGGCTGCCTCCATGAAACACAGCCACACTCTTCGTAGCATTACAGTTTATTCATGCTGTTCAAAGAACCTTTTTTAAAGTCAAGAAATCATTTAGAGCTTTTTCCTTATTAGAAAGTTGTTTGGAATCTCTCTGTACCGAAATACATTCCTTGCTTAATGGGGTGAAATAAGCCCATGTGAATTAATTTATAAATTCAAGTCACCTGAAGACTTAAAAACCCTAAGGTTTCAATTGTTTCCTAACTTCATTTAAAAAGTGTCTGAGAGCTAACAAGTACTAGCTAGGTAGTTTACTTTCTACTCTTTATTACCGCTAAATCAACGGTGTTTTGGCTAACTTGCCAAAACAACTGAGATGCCTTTCAAAGGTAATCTTTGCCCTCTTGCACTGTCTGTCTGCTCTGTTTATAAGCCCCGTGCCCATCGGCCAGTCTACTAAGCCAGAGGGAAATGCACTGCACTGTCCTATAACCTGGCCAGCTTTCACTTGGGTGTGTTCTTATTAACAGGCACTACAATGCTGCCAATCTCTGAGGAGGCACACACACATTGACAGCTGTCATATGAGACTGCTTATGTGGCTCCTCAGATGTCTTAGTAGAAGTGCATGCTAGTGTCTATGTATACCTGTACCATTTTATATATAGCCGCAAAAGACAAGATATCCCTTCAATATGAAATCAAATCGTATAAAACAAATTTATTTCCAACAGTTTAAAAATGGGGACATTCTCCACAGGCCAAAGATAAATAGTTCAGTACTAAAGTATTATGTAAGTGAAATGGTTTGGTAAAAATTTACAAGAGTATGGTAGAATTAAGGCAAGATTATGGTAGGATTAAGGAAAAAAATAATTTTATTAAAGAAGAAAAGTCTTCTCTCCTGAGCTAAATAATACTTGATTTCTCATGAAATACTTTCTGGGTACAAAGAACATGTGATGCTCTAAGACACCCTCAGCAATTCAAAGGTATGTGGGCATAAACTGCACACATGCACACACACACAGACATGCACACGTGAGTGCACAGGAGGGGGGCGCAAGAGAGCACAAGCAAACAGGACTGCTAGACAACATTCCAGTGAAAGGATCAGGCTGCTCTGCAGCGTGCACGTAGCCATAAAACAAAGTCACGGTAGGAACTGTTTATAAAACGCTGAACTGAAAGTAGGAAGGCCATGTTCCACATCAATAAGCTTTGCTTCTTCTTACCTGAAACACACGCTCACCTTGAAGGCTTTAAAGGATACCTTCTAACTCCCTCCTCTTAAAAAGTGGGGAGCAATCTTATTGGAGAGGAGGACACGCTCCTATGCAGAAAAATAGTCTGTTGCCCAAGGCAAACACCAATATGATCCAGATTTAAGATCATTGTTTTCTTTGAGCTGAGTGGGTTCTTTTTTCAATTAAATAAAGATTTACTTTTAATTGTGTGCATGTTTGTGTGTTCGGGCAGGGGGTAATGTGCATGAGGTTATGGGTGCTTGTGAGCCTCCTGGCATGATTGCTGGGAACCAAACATGGGTTATATGCAAGAGCAGTGAGTAGTGGCACTGAGTGCGGAGCCCCGTCTTTCCAGTCTATAAAGGGCTTCTTGGATTCTCTGCAGTTTCACAAGTGTTCATGAACTCATTAAATCCTACGCTTAGCAGGGTTTTTTAAAAAGTATTTTTAAATGAATCTAGGAATACCAATAACCTAAAGGTGTATGTACTTAGAGTAAGAATCTCCCTTTTCCCCCACTTTACAGCTCTATCAGCAAGAAGTCCTTTCTCTGCCCTCTCTTATCCTTCCCACCCTCTGGAATTTTTCTAGAGTTGATCTACACCTGCTACCCACTTCATCACCAGTAAAAGCCACTAGTATTCCTTCACCTCTTCAAACATTTCCTTACTCTTGTTACCCACCTCCCAAAAAACAAGCAAAGCTTGCTTCTCCCCTGAAAAGTTTCCTAAAGCTTCCACTGTCTAAGAGTGCCATTGTAGTCAACACAGAGCTTCAGGTACTTGATGGTCTAGAGTTGTTTGTATGGATGGCACCAGTTAACACTGTGCAAACCGCTACCAGCTATCAACCAAATTCTCCACTCAACTCCCAACAGCGCACCACTTAACAGTCATTTATTTCTTCCATGTTCAGGTCTGAGGATCACCTGTGGTAGCTAACTCAGCTACAACCTCATTTGATGTTTTCAGCCTTTTAGTTTTCTGAGAGTCTCAAAGGCTAGACATTTCACTTTTCTACTAGATCTCATCTCCTCAAGTTATTAGAAGAAACTGTTACAGCAGTATCCCCTGCCCTAGAATCAGACCTCACTACTCTACATGTTTACTTTTAAGAGTAACATCTTATAAAGTTACCATTAAAGAAAAGTTTCTCTCTTACCCGTATCCTCCTGTAGTTACTGGTCCATCTTCCCCGCCTCTACCCCCCTAATAGGACAATACCTCTAAAGGACCATATGTAAGTATGTATTTATTTATTTATTTGCCTTTTTGCCTTCCAGTCGCTCTCAAATTCCACTAATCATTTTTATATTCCTACCACCTTGAAGTTATTCTTGTTATCTGTGTTGAATGGATTGATTCCTCAGCCTTTAATATGCTTCATCAACCAAAAACATAAGACAGCTGTTTCTTCCTTCCTCTCTTCCTTACTTTGTCTACATATTTGATGGCACTTTAATGGCCTTGTCACCACTGAAATTCAAGTAATAACCCAAAGACACAACCTTCAGGAGATTGCATGTGACCTGTTATACGTTCCTATCGCTGTTGTAAGCCACATGTTGGGGTGACTTCTGTCGCGGTCCAGTTACAACGGGTTCGTACATTCCAGAGTAGGGGCATGTGGATTAAATCATCAGGTGGGAAGAACAGAGATATGAAAGAAACATAAACACATAGGCTAGTACTAGGAGGGAAACCCAGTAATTCACTTGTGTGTTTATTTTCCAAATGCTTTTATACCCCAATACAATGGGGGTGGGGGTGGGTACAGAAGGCAAAAGACTGCTTTAACATGACACAAAGGACAACCAGAACAGTTACTTGCTTCAATACTTGAGACATTAAGCCATTATTTCCTGAGTAAGGCATTTGATGTTTTGGACAGGAGATGCAGTGAACACACCCTAGACCTAGTATCCTGTAGGCAGCCACTCACTGGGTCAAACCTCCTATATTAAATGAAGGAGCAAAGGAGCGGGAGCAGGCTTGAATTCTCTGACCTTTGGTCAGGGTGGAGTGGATCCATCTCTATGGTCCATCTTAATATCCAAAACACCAAGTAGCCATACCCTAGGTCAGGATTTCTTACTTGCCTAGCCACAGCTGTTGTCAACTTTGAAGGAGAAAAAATAAGCTCAAACGCTGGTGGGAAAGGCTCACATGCCTCCACAGATCCCTTTGTCATAATTCACAGCAATGGAGACCTGTGGATTGCAGGCTACATTTGATTCTCTGCCTTTCTACAAATAAAGTTTTAACAGAACAAAGTCTACTCATTCCTTCCTAGTCACCTTTCTAGGTCTTTTGCTTTACCTCCTGGCGTATAAATAACTAAGTTATTTAAGTACCATAGGCACAGAACTTAAACCTATTTTAAACCTCTCTGTTTTCACTTTGTTAATGATCTGGTCTAATTTCATAAGTGAGTAACACCTACAAGCTAGAAACATCCAATTTTGTTTTCTTCGTCTAGGCATCTCTTTAAACTCCTAAGTCATCTAACTACCTAATTAAGATTTTCTTCTATTTGAATTAGTTTTTTAGTGTAATAAATATTTCCAATTAACTGTGGTCAAACAAAACTCCTAATCTTCCATCCAGACTTCCTGCAGACTTTCCCACCTCTATGGCAAACTCTATTCTTCTGAGTGTCCAGTCTAAAACATATTTAATGCCACCTTTAACTCTATCTTTTCTCATATTTAATTAGCCAACAAATTCCACCAAACCTCAGAAAACAAAAGGTCCCATGAGAGAAAAAGAGACTTTAAGTTAGGGTGGAGCAGTAGGACACATATGAAAGTGGAAGAGGGAATAGTGGAGATAAAAAACAGTTTAAGTAGTGTAAGGAAAGAGGCCAGACAATGGCCGGGCGGTGGTGACGCATGCCTTTAATCCCAGCACTCGGGAGGCAGAGGCAGGCAGATCTTTGTGAGTTCGAGACCAGCCTGGTCTACAAGAGCTAGTTCCAGCGCAGGCTCCAAAGCCACAGAGAAACCCTGTCTCAAAAAAACAAAAAAACAAAAAACAAAAACAAAAAAACCCCAAAACCTGGCACTTGATAATTAAACTAAACAACAAAAAGAGTAAGACAGACTCTGAATAGAGGTACCCTGCATGGGTAGAAAAAGCTGTTCTCAGAAGCCATGAAGTTATTAGATGAAAGAGTGCCAGAGGTGTACTAATTCTACATAAGGTGTTGACCAGGAAGGCCCCAAGGACCCAGACAATGCAGGCCATTTCTTACCAGAATTACAAGACAAGAGTCTATTGCTGAATGCACTACATATTTTGGCTATAGAACCTACAAAAATCAAGCTAGCGCTGAAGTAGAAATTTCTTCTCTGCTGGTTATTTCCAGAAAGTATTTTACAAGCTTCTAGGAAAGAATTGTTGCTCATCAAATCTGAACACTATGCCACTAACTTAATAGATAAGATACTGACACAGTAGTGGCATGACTATGGGGTGATCAAGAAATTTCTGGTTGAAATTGAGGGTCAGTTCATACAGGGTGAAAAGGGCCAAGGAATGAACACTCTGCCCCTAACTTAACCTGAGACCTGGACCAAAGAAAAGCACCCTGATCCTGAATGGACCCTAGGACCAGGGCATGAAATCCCACAAATCTCTGAGCTTGCCTCCTGAGTCAGGCTGCAGAATCCCACCAACTCCTGAGGTCTCTGAGCACGTAATCTCACTAATCCCTGAGCTTGTCCCAGTTTTTGTGACCTGTCACAAAAATCCACCAATCCCAAGCCAGTCTGGAAAAGTCTCCCCACCCTGAAATCTTTTATTAACTCTGAACTCTGTTCAGTTGCTGTTTCCCACCCTAGAGGCAGCCACTCTCCTGGATTCGTCCCTCCCAATAAATCTTGAGTGAGGTTTGTTATAAGTGTGACACTTTTGCCCAGAGTAGAGCCATGAAACAACGTTTGCCTGAGAGCAGCAGAGCAGGGCTATATATTTTTGTTGGAAAAAAGCCCCTAGGGTAACAGAATTAAGCTGTAACACTTTGCTGGGGAAACCCTCCCTGCAGGAGCAGAGGTGCCACACTGGCATTGGGGAAACCTTTCCTGGAGCAGAGCTGTAAGCTGCTATGCTTACAGTGACTTTGTGGTGTACCTTGGCTCCCAACTGCCAGGATAACTTTCCATCTGAGCTCCAATGCTTACAGTTCACAGAAGAGATTTCATATGTGGTACTGTAAACTTGTTCAAAAGCTCATGGCTAGGAAAGTCAAAGGCCCTAGTAAGGAAGGCACTGTTGGGAAGTTTACAATATCAATGTAATATGCCTAAGAAAATGTCTTCTAAATATTTGTTTATACCCACACATTTCTGCTACTGGTCAAGGAAGCTTCAGTTGGCAGTAAGTAGTGATTAATGCAGAAACTTTGACGGGTTCAAGTCTGAGGATAAGTGGCTACTGAATGCTCAGTTACAAATGAGGTATCTAAATCACCACTTCAAGGCTCAAGGAATATCACAGAAGATGGGATGAAAGAATGCAAGAGGCAAAGGAAAGGGATGGGATGTTGCAGAATGCTGTCTTCTAGGAAAGACACATCTAATAGGCTATTGAACACTCAGAAGCTATAATTAACTACACAAGATTGGGCCGCTCAACATTTCATCATGGAACATGAGGGGTACACGAGGCCTTGCCCCTCTCTGAATGGCTATGGGCACTTAATAATTGCTGAGAGAGGGAGACACATTTTCTTCAGTGGTGAGGGCATTGGTGAGCTGACTGCATCTTATAAATAATCCCTTATCCATACTCCTGTTAGTAACCCTAATTAAACTCTCTGGGTCACCCAGAACACCCCATAAATAGATAAGACATGGAAGTAGAAGGGAGACACAGAAGCAGTGGGGGAGGGGGAACAAGGGAGGGTAAAGAGAGGTGAACATGGTCAAAATACATTGTGTACATGAAAATGCCATAATGAAACCATTATTGTGCATAATATATGCAAAACAATTCTTAAATGCATTGCTTAAGTTAAAATTAAATTAAAATTTGAATTTGTATTTATTAATAAGGTTATCAAGAATTATCTTACTAAGGGGGTGGGAATCCCCCTATAATTTTTTAATTGAGTGAGGCTAGGAGGAAGATGGGCATGACTTATTGTTTACTTAAATGTTGAAATGTCACATCTATCAAGCTTTTGAAGGTTACCTTGATACCTTTCCCCCAAGGAATTCATTACTTTTATTTCAGTAAAGAACAGAGCTGACGGACACTGGCTTTCCTTATTAAAATGTGTCTTTTCTGTGTGAGTTCAGCATACTCATTAGACCATTTCAAACCACATCTTTGACATAATACTAAAGAACTGGACAACATGTTCATTTCCAGCAGGTTGTCAATTGTTTTACAGTCCATTACGTACCAAGTCCCAGAAGATCAACAGTGGGCTCTGCAGCATTTTTTGGGCTGGTGCTTTTCTTAGGCTCAAGTTGTTGATCTTCTTTCTTCTGTACCTTTGAAATAAATCATTAGATTAATTGATAATTTTATTAATCAAATCTTTTAAGTTTCACTTATGCATAATTTTTATGAAGTTAGCATAAGGAATCCTAAAGCATTTATTATTTTTTTTAAGCAGGTAAACATTGTCTTTGAACTTACAGTGGTAATTCTTACACAATGAGACCTCTGAAGAGTAAATATAGAAATTTAACTCTAAATGAAATTATACCTTTCCCCTTAGTACTGGGAATTGAAACCTGTCACCTTATACATGATAGGCAAATGCTATCACTGAGCTATATTCCTAATTCCTTCTTCTTTATATTTTATTTTGAGTCAAGTCTCATTAAGTTGGCAAGATAAGCCTTCAACTTGTAGTCTGCAACCTTCCAAGTAGCAGAGATCACAGGACTGCATTACCAGGAACAAATTTTTATACTTTTATTTCTTTATTTCTTTTGTGTGGTATGTATGGGTATGTGCATACCATGACAAGTGTGGAGTTAAGAGGAAAACTGTGAGGACTCAGTTCTCTCCTTTTACCATCCAGGATCCAGGGATAAAATTCCATTCAAGCTTGGCAGCATCCCGCCAGCAAGTTATACTTTTGAGGAACTGGATCACATATTATTTTCTAGATGCTACTAACTCTTGTTAGTTAACGTTAGAGAGGAAAAGAAACTGAGCACATATAAATATCAAAGTATCCTGACAACCACATGGCTCTTTATTTCACTATCACCCTTCTGACAGTTCATATTCAGCACAGAAATGGAAAACAGCACATGTAGAATCACTGCACTGTAACTTATTCAGCTTTCATAAACATCACAAACTTTCTTTGCCTTTTAATAAAGCAGCAATCTCAATCTGTGGGTCAAACAACCATTGCTCATGGGTCACCTAAGACCATCAGAAAACACAGATATTTACATCACAATTCTTAACAGTAACAAAATTACATGTAGGAAGCAGCAACAAAGATAATGTTATGGTTGGGGTCATCACAACATAAGGAACTGTATTAAAGGGTCGCAGCACTAGGAAGGTGGAGAACCACCTATTAGAAAACCTGAGTCAACTATGTGTGGGCTCTGATACCTGCTAGCCAGGGGATGCCATGATTTCATACCCGGCGCCCGACTATTTAGAAAGACAATAGCCGAGGTTTTTGCTCCAGCTTCTCTGATTCATTTGTAGATTGCCCCAGGAAGGCAGCTATCTCTCCTGGCTGAGGTGTGAATGCCAGTGTGGATGCTGAGAGAAATGCCAAGATATGAATCAGTCCCTCAAAGGAAGAGAGGGAAAAACAACAGAGAAAGAAAAGGATAATTAGGAATATGGTAGGGCCAAAAAAAAAAGAGCAGGGAGCAGTTTGCAGAGAAGAGAGAGTTTAGAAAGCAGTGAGAGAGAAGTGGTTTTAAGAGAGCCTTAGAGAGCAGGAGGAATTTTAGGGAAAGAGAATAAATACAGGGCCTCGCTGAAAAATAGGGGGAGCCTTTTAAACTGTGATGGTGTGAAAGCTTGTTTCTTTCCGCGCGTCTCCGAGCACACATTTGGGGAAAAGCTTTAGTTTCTATGTTGGGGCAACGGTCCCCGACAACTATGTGAGGGTAAAGTTAGGTGATCTACAATTTACTGAGCAAAATATTTCAGCAAGCACTTACATAAGTCTATTCAAATAAAGCAACTTTATAAACTCTATGGAGATACCCAACAAGTAGGAGTCCCATTTAAACTACTACAGCATTATTAGCAGAGCTTCGCTGCCCAGTCTTTCAGTAATTTACAAAGCTACTTCACAGGCTGAACAGAATAAAAGCTTACTTTTCAGTTACCCTATTTTTTTTGACATTTCTTGTTCCTTTAACAAACAGGTGTAAAAGCTGATCCTCAAGAATGAGATAGCACTGCTCCTTAGCTGCCTAGTTAATGCAGACAACAGCACATAAGCAATCTGTAAGCTGCTGAATTTAACAGGGTAGAAAGGGTGGGAGGATGAAAACTAAACATCTCTTTTAGATTTATCAGAGAAATGAGGTCATATGGTGTGTGTAGGGGTGTGTGTGTGTGTGTGTGTGTGTGTGTGTGTGTGTGTGTGTGTGTAAAACTCCTAAACCAGAAGCCAGGCAGACATCAAGAAGAAACACAATGTACGCAAATAGAAACCCACTCTCAGAGAAGAAATTTTACACTGTAACCGGCACGTTGCTGGAAGCCAATGTGGACATGTCTGTGAGATTAAAAACTGAGGACTTCCGGATGAGTGTGTCGAGGCAGGGACTGTTCACCGCTGTGTTCTAATAATCTGTCACAGTCTATCTACACTGTGTGTACATGTTACATATTAGCTGTCTTCAGTTTTAGGCATAAGGTAGACTACTTTAAGATACTTATAAACTAAGATCATTTCTTGAAATATTACATTACAGGTTTATTTTGTTTTGTTATAAATTTTGATAGCATCTCACTATGCAGCCTTGGCTGGCCTCAAATTCCTACTTCCCCATTCTGGGTGCTGGCATTACAGATATGCATTATCACACTCAGTTAAAATTAAGCTTTAATCATAATCACTGAGTTCTTCTGACTCCAAAGTCCATATTCTTTTTATTATACCATGTTGCCCAAATAAACCCTTACCTTGCTTTTTGGTTCACAGCAACAAGAATAGTAGCTAATACAGTAAGGCAGTAATAAGCTCCGGAATTCCCAGCAGCCACCCTTTAGAAAGATGACTACACCAATTATTACACATGACCTTGAGCCAGCTTTTCTTTATGAATTTTCTATTTCTTCTTTGCATTAATTCATATTAAATTTGCATAATCACTGTACTGAAACTTCCCAGGATTAATGTCATCCCTAAGTGGCACACACAAAATGCTTAGCACAATAAACAACACTTAGTAGAAAGGAGAGCTGATTCTCTGTCCTCTGTTCCCCCCGCTTTTCTAAACTTCACTTATTTTTTGTGTCTTTCACATCATGCATCCCAATAGAATCCATCTCCCATCCCTTTGTATCTGCCCTCTGCCCCTGCAATAACCCTCGAAATAAAATTTAAGATAAAAGAAAGTCAAAAAATAAAAAAAGGGGGAGGGAATCCCTCATCATTAGAGCTGCAATGAGTCACACAGTAAACATCTTTATCCGTACATCTTTACATGCAGACATTCATTGCAAAGAATCACTGGTTTGGTTTGAGGCCTCTGGTCTTTACTACACTATCAACACTGGGACTCTTCCAGGACAGCTGTTGCTGCCCTGTGTTGTGGAGATCCTGTGACCTCTTGATCCAGCAGATCACAGATAGAGTGGATATTGGGGTGAGCCAACACATAACTCTGGTCTGGGCCTGGGTATTTGTGGGACTGGTCAGCCTGATAGCTTTCCCCTGTCTTTAGCACCAGGGTGAGTTCTCTAGCATTTAACAGGCGAGTTCACCCCTTGTGGGGTCAGTTCTCCTGCTTTCACATCCTCCAGGCAGGCTCTCCCACACCTACACCTTCAGGGTGAGCTCTACTGTGTTGCCCAGGTGAGGTGCAGGGACAGCTCTCCTGCTCTTATGACCTCAGGTCCAGCTCTCCCAGCTGAGGGGTGTGAAGGGAAGGGATCTCTCCCCTGCCCATGTGGCCACAAGACAGATGGGGACAGCTCTCCTATAGCCTCAGGCACTGATGGGAGGGTTGGGGAGACAGGGGGTAGTTATCTCTACTACCCATTCTGCCACATGACAAATACATAATGTCCCCTCTTTTCTTAATTCCCTTTTGGATGGCAGAGAATAAGCTGATAGTGCACACAGTACACTGCCGTTCATAGTACATGGATCTCAGCTTAGTCACTACTTAACAGCTGCGTGACCAGGAATAAACTGTCAACCCTGTATCATTCAGATTCAAGAAAAGAATGAAAAAGAAAGAAAGAAAGAAAGAAAGAAAGAAAGAAAGAAAGAAAGAAAGAAAGGAAAGAAAGAAAGAAAGAAAGAAAGAAAGAAAGAAAGAAAGAAAGAAAGAAAGAAAGAAAGAAAGAAACCCAGTCATACCAAACTCAAAGCACCATGAGGACTATGAAAATAATACATTTGAAGGCTTCAAAATGATGTTTACACTACATTGGGCACTCAGTAAAGTTCTAGATGGTTTCATCCTTTTCAACAACACATCTAATTTAATTGTTGAGCCTTAAACCTTGATGCATTTAACTGGAGGCTTTAGCTCAGTGAAATTACTTTCTATCAAAGCATTTCCTGAGAAAATATCTCCTTTTTTCTATTTAAGAAAATTTCTAATTTACAAAAAAGGATTGTGAGCTTGCATATTTACTGAGCAAAAGCCTTTCTTTTATTAAGTAGGAAATGAAAGCTTTACACAAAAAGTAATTGGATTTCTTCCTTATTTTATTGCTTCACTTGCGATAAAACTTTAAAAGACTTTAAAAACACTTCAGAAATTCCATGGAAATAATGTTTCCAATTTACTACAAAGCCTATAACATATCTAAAATATGACTTTCTACCACTATATATACATATGCTTTTATCATTTCAGTTATTTTAATAGTAACTAAGTATTAAAAACCTGTTACAACTTCAGTGGGTTCCTCATGCTAGATTTCAGGGTATTTTAGTATATAATTATTACTGTCATCTTATATAGCTTTCTATAAGACAATAATTTATTTTAGCTACTCAATGCTTCTGGTTAAAACTATGAAAAATAGTAAGAACACAGCAGACCATTTTAGCTGTAAAAAAAATTCTTATCTCAAATAATTATTTGCACAGACATATCTTTACTTGTTTTTGAGTCCCACAATGCCATTTATCAAGAAGTAGACACATGAAAATGCAAAATCAAAAAGAATTAATCATTCTCTTTCCATGTTTCCACACATGTATGATGAAAACATTCAAAATCAAGGTGCCAGAATTATATGTCCAATTCCTTACAAAGATGATGTTATCCTTAACTCTAGCTTATCTATCATACCTTTCTTACATACTACTGCCAAAATAACCTTGCAAAAGAATGTCTCTAAATTAGGTACACCGCCTCCTTTAGAAACTCAAGTATTAGCCAGGTGTGGTGCCACACATCTGTCAGTCTAGCACTTAAGAGGCTCAGGAAGGAGGAGGGTCACTGAGATGGCTCGGGAGGTGTCTACTGAAGATATGTTTCCAAGCCCGGCTAATCTGAGTACAATCCCAAGAACCCACACGGTGGAAGGAGAGACCCAACTGCAGCAAGTTGTCCTGCGACCTCCAACCACCCTGGTGGAAACTCATACACTTGCTACAGCACACTCACACAACACATCAATTCAAGTGTAACTTAGAAATTTAAGAAAAGAGCTTGAGATGGCCTGAGCTACAGAAGGGAGGGATGAGGAAAGAGAGAAAACAAGAACAAAGTGTATTCCAGGGCCACTCCTCAT
>JAQHUG010000193.1:2872084-2883776 GCA_028555095.1 Dicrostonyx torquatus | reverse complement strand
AAAATAAAATAAAATGTCTTCCAGACATAATTAGTAAGGTTTAGTGATAAACGCTGACCCATGTTAATAAGCTAAGTAAGTTGCTCCTTAACCTCTTAGAGCTTATTGCTACAGTTGAAATGTTTGTGGCCACTTCACAATACATGTATTGAGACTAAGACCCCAACACTGCGAGACAGTATTAAGAGCTGAGGGCCTTTGGGAGGTGATGAAGTCACAAGAGTGAAACTCCTATGACTGGGATTAGTGTTCTGGTAAAACAGGCCCCAGAGTGAGTCTTACCCATTTCCACCAAGTGAGATCAGAGCAAGGTGCCATTCTATGAATAAGCAAGAGGGCCCACACAAGACACGGGGCCTTGGTCTTGAACTTTACAGCCTCCAGAACTGTGAGAAATAGATTACTGTTGTTCATAAGCCACACAACACATGGTATTTTGATACAACAGCCTATAGAAACTAAGTCATTTTTCAAGGAAAACATCACTAATGAAAAGGGTTCACATCTTAATCACTATGATTGGTGGGCACATTTGAAATCACCCAAAATAAATATTCTTAGTTACATTTAATAGGGAGAAAGCAGTATGACTTGATTCCCTTTTATACTAGAATATCAGCCAATGAAATACTGCTGATTCCAGTTATGACGTAATGATCCAGGATTGGAAGAAACATTAACAATATGGGCTCTAAACTAGGATCATAGAGTTTGACCCAGACTCTGACTCTTACCCACAGAATCAAAAGCTGGTGGCTTTTTATTTTTTTTGGTTTTTTTAAAAAAGACAAGAGCCAAACAAGGTATCACACAGCTGCAATCCCAAAACTCCAGAGGAGGCTCAGGAGTTCAAGGTCACCCTGAACTACATTGAACCCTGTATTAAAAGGAAATGGGAAGATGGAGAAAAGGAGAGAAAACAGAAGAAAGAACAGAGGCCCTCCAGGACTTCAAATGAACACTAAATCACCAGAGCCTACTCACTTTTAACCCCGTGCTGTGTGCTCTAAAATCCCCTCAGTCTCATGAACTCTCCCAGTGCTATAAACTCTCAGCTAGTCTCGCGGAAATGGCTTTCCTCTGGTGGCTCAGCGCACTCTTCAGAGCTGAGTGAGACTCCACCTCTCAGACCTCTGTATCTCTCTTTGAGTTGTATAAATCTCTATGTCCAAATACCTGCTATAACCTGTAACCTCACACTGAACATGCCTAACTTTGATTTATCTTCTATTCTATTTTGCTCTTCAAATCAGATCCTATCTCACATGGAGAGGCTGAAGTCGGAAATGGCAGCCCAGGCTTCCAAAGCACCCCATGGCTCACCAGTTATTAAATACCACATAGTCTGCCTTATGATCTCTCTAAACTACACTCTTCTTTGCTCTGTCCCACTTTAGCAGGTGTCTCTGTCATTTTATTTCTGGATTAACTCTGGTTCTTATGCCTTTTTCTTCATTTATAACCACAAAATTCACTTCCCCAGGAGCCAATAGAACAGAGTTTCTGAAAACACGAAAACCTGATCCTTCGCCCCTTCCCCTTAAAACTCATATTAAAGCCCACAGCCTTCAGAGTGAAGACAAGTCTCCTTCGGTGGGTTCTTAAGGACTCCCTCCCACTTCTCCCCCCTCTTTCCTATTTCCAGTACACCATTCAACCTGCCAGTCCTTAAACACAGTACTCCACCTATACCTTTGCACAAGCTGCTTTCTCTACCTAGAATACCTCCTGATCCTTATAGTTAATGCCTTTTCAAGAGTATAAAACCCATCAGAAGTATATTTTCTAAGAGTAGTAGCAAAGCTATCTCAGTCACAGCATAAATATGCTGCATTATAAGCTGCTGTATTTCCCCATTAGACCACAAAGTCCACAAGGGCACAGGCATATCTTACTTGTTTTTGTGCCCCACAAGTCTACATGCCATTTATCAAGAAGTAGACACAAGAAAATGTAATATCAAAGGAAATTAAAATTCTCAAATATGTGCACACAAGATTTGAAGAATACATAATACAAGACATAAGAATACCTATTCTATTATTCATCATTGATAGTTCTTAAGTCACGGTCCCATAAAATACATATTTTCCTATATGACAGTTGATACTGCTTCAAAAAAAAAAAGGAAATTTGACATCAACTTTCAAGTGCTTAGAGAAACAGCACCATAGTCAGAAAAGAATTTTTTTTTAATCAAAGACCTAGAAATCAGAGAATTCAACAACAAAGCATCTTTAAAGTTCATCAACCTTTAAAGTTCCTATAAGGTAGTAATGGATACGACAACAAAAAATTGCTTAATGGTTAAATATGGTAATAGCCTCAAAATCAGTCACTCTGAAATTAAATATAAAACAAAACTTTTTATTCATGCCAATCGCATAGGACAAGATTCAACAAATTAAATATTTGACATTTTTCATTCTGGATATTACTCAACACATGATTTCAACTGGTGTTTCTAAACTGCAGCCTTGTGAGAAGCCCACCTATCAGCAAACACCACAAATGCACATGTGGAAAACTTACTATACCTCTAGTTTGTTTTTATCAACAGCAGCTTGCAGAGAAGGAGAGGATACCAAAGGCTGAAGAGGGGCATCAGAGGAGGAAATCTAGATGTGCAGACGCAAAGTTAGGAGGGAAAAAAGAAGAGAAGGTAGTGATCAAACTGACAAACACCAGAAAGAAACCAACATTCGCGTGTTTCTGATAAAAGCAGTTTAAAGAATTTCAACAAAGTAAAATATTGCCATCAAGAATAAGTATGTTTTAAAAACAATGTCTATGTGAAATATTTAAAAAGACATAGTAAAGAATATACACTTACTAGGCTATAAAATTTAAACTTTAGATAAGATCATAACAAAACTAACAAGTATAATTTTTTCCTGGTAATTCATTCTCAGTCAAGGTCACTACTGAAACCCTAACATACTGAAGCAAGAAAAAGTTTTATCCAAAGTAGGAGAGTAAAATTTTCTTCTTGTTTTTGCTGATAATTACTTTAAGAATGGAAAGTAAGCCGGGCAGTGGTGGCACATGCCTTTAATCCCAGCACTCGGGAGGCAGAGGCAGGCGGATCTCTGTGAGTTCGAGACCAGCCTGGTCTACAAGAGCTAGTTCCAGGACAGGCTCCAAAGCTACAGAGAAACTCTGTCTCGAAAAAACAAAAACAAAACAAAAAAAAAAATGGAAAGTAAAGCAAGGGAAACAGTAAAAGATAATTACATTTTTAACTTGACGTTTAAAAAAGCAAAGACTAAGACTGGGTTAATATAACAGATGAGTAGCAACAAACTTATTACAAAATAATTTATTCACGTCCTTCATGAAGTCCCAATGCCATACTTGCTGGGTTACCTTAGGGGACTAAGGCAGTCACACATAAGCAGCCATTTACACACAAAAATGGAATTCACCTGAAAACTTTGCACATGTTTTCCTACCCAATCTCTACATACACAGGTGAACACTTCAACAGAAGCATTTCTTACTGCTCTCTTCACCACAGAAATAGAACTGACTGTTTATAAAATGCATGCCAGATCTCTGGAGCCATAAAGCTGGCATCTCTGTATTTCCCTGTCATACTGGGAGTGTCTATGGGGATTTAGAGTTGCTATTATAGATGGGCTATCATGTAATGTCAAAATAGTACTGCACAATGCCAACTCCTCCTTTAATCTGATAGTTAATTAAGACTGTAATTCTTGAATCACTTTGAATGCTTGTTTCTCCCTTGCACAGTGTTTCTGGTATAATTTGCGTAAACTAGCCTCACATAAAAGAAAATACACAGCACATGGAAATGTAGATTTTCCATTAAGAAAAGTCAAACTAGCCAGGAGTGATGGCACTACCCAGCACTCAGGATGCAAGACATTCCAGTCCAGACAGAGCTAAATAAGGAGACCTTGTCTAAAAAAAGAGAAAATCTGGTCAAGCTGTACCTTACAGCCCATCTTAAAGTTGGTTGTTCCTAGAGATATTTATTAAAATTTTCAAGTAAAATGGGATCAAAAACATAAGATTATTTAATAAAGGAACCTGCATCATAAAACTTATTTGTACAAACTTGTAAGAAAGAACACAAAAATATAGGAGGTGAGAAGGTAAATTATAAAACATCAATAAATAAAAAAAACCCACTTTATTATAAAAGTGATTGTTTTCCTCTTTAGAAGGTGTAAGAAAGAAAGGAAAAAAGAACCAAACCAGGTAGGTACTCTCGAAAGTTCTCTATCTCTCAAAACCATATCTTTCTCATACCTCATTAACTACGCTATGATAAGGGAGTATGACTGTCTCCTGGAATAGTCCTCCTGACTTCCCCAAATCCTTGCTCTACACTTCAGAGTTGCTCTCACATGCAAATCTGATCTTAGATTATGTGCACACATTCCTAACTACAGCACACCTACTGTACCCTTTCCTTCCCTGCTCTGGCTACACTCGGTATTCAGTAACCTACAACTCCTAGTCTCAGTTCTCTAGTCTGCCTCTACTGACTTTTAGGAACCTTTGTTCTTATCCTGACGAGGTAAAGTGCCCACACTTTTATTAGTTCTTTCCTTTTGACTTGGCATGGCTTTTTCTAGGAATCCAAGTATTCACTGTCAAGTCAAGACAGGCCTTGACCTTGGAATCCTTCTGCCTCCACCTCTAGACCAGTGGTTCTCCACCTGTGGGTTGCAATCCCCTTTCATGATATCTTGCATATCATTTATTTACATTAAAATTCAAAACAGTAGCAAAATTACAGTTATGAAGTAGCAATAAAGTAATTTTATAGTTGGGGGTCATCACAACATGAAAGACTGTATTAAAAGGTCACAGATTTAAGAAGGTTGAGAGCCACTGTTTTAGACTAAGATTATAGATCATTCAGCACCACCAGGGCAGCCTACTGAAGGCATTCCTTATAGCTGAAATAAATCATCCCTGGCAATGAAGGAGATTCCACTCTAGCTTTTCTCACTCTCACATGGATTCCAGCAGCCTTAGTTCATGGCAACACTGAGGCTGTGGATCAACAGAAAATAACAAAGCTCCCTGCTATTGTTTCATATTTCATTGCAGTTTACTGCTTTGAATTTTGTCACATTTTGAAATATGGTATAGAAAGTCAAGAAGTAAATCAGTACTTTGTTTTGAAATTGCCTAACATAGAGAAAAAGGATCATTCTTAAAATAAAAAAAAGCAAATCAAAAGCAGTAGCACATTCTGACAATACTTATAATAACATCTGAAACAGGAAGCAGATAAGTTATTAAAAATAAGACATTAAAACAAATTAGAGCTATTTAATACAGGAGTTATAGCCAAATAAAACTCAATAGTCATCAAGATGGCTCTTGGTCAGAGTACAACTAATGTAACTAGTGTCCAAATGGTCCCACTTCTTTCAGGAAATAAGGCACTCATATCCTGTCTCATTTTTAAAATGTGGTATAACCTCTACTTAGTATTCTAGCTGACTGTGAACATAGGTTACATGTAAATAACTTTCATAAATGTTTGGATTTTCATTTCATTAGTAATACAAACTCAGGAGTATATAAACTTTTACTTTAAACTTTTTTACTTCAAAGCCTACAAAAAAGAATAAAAACATAGTATCAGTGCCTATATAAACATTAATATCCTTCACATGTTAACAACACACCATGTGTGTTCTCTACGCACAATCATACACATATGCATGCCAACTGCCAGATTTCACTGAACTATTTGAAAATGAGTTACAAACAGCATGACACTGAATCCTAATACTGTAATTTTACATTTCCTATGACTGAAAAGATTATTAACAAACAATACTTATACATGAAAAGGAGAAAACCAGTTTTCATCTAAAGATAAAGCTCTTACGAAGTAATACATAGTCCTAACTTCCAATTTGCTGAAGAAAAAAAAAAACAAATTCAAGTAAAAAGGTTTATAATGTCACATTCAGGGTTTAATATAAAGTAGTATGTTTTAGAAATTATTCTAAATAACTTAATATTTCATATAAAAATGTGTTAAATATTGAGTTAGTTCACTTAAGGACGAATGGCGTCTTAAATTCAAGCACATTGTAAGCATCATTCTCAACACTGTTAAATTTTATTTATCCTTCAACAACTTTGTCTGTTCCACCACTGAAGGTGAAGCAGCAACTCAAAGGACTACAAGGGCTATCTGGGTACCAGAAACTCCAGATATTTTAATGCTTGGTTCCCTGTTGGTGGCTACCTGGAGAGGCTTAGGAGGTGTAGCCATGAGAGCTTATAGATCTGTGTCATTTCCAGTTTGCTCTCTTTGCTTCAGTTTGGACTATGAGATGCAGTACTCAGCTCTCAGCCTCCGGCTCCAGTTGTCCTGCCTGCCTGCTGCCACACTTCCCTAGTGTGGTGATGAACTCTAAAGCCACTGGAACTGAAGAGTAAACTAAACCCCAAGTAAACTCTTCTTTCTATAGCTGCCTTGGTCAGGGTGCTTCACCACAGCAGCAGAAAAGTACCTGAACAGGAGCTAAAAGAAAAGGCTAGTTTACATGCCAAATGAGATGAAAACTCTCAGAACTGCCTCATAAATGACCAAAAATTGATTTCAATGATAAAGGCAATTAGTCTTATTTAGGAATTAACTAGGAAGGGAAATTTTAATCTGAAATAAAAACTAGATAAAAGCAGTTAATATATGTGATTGCTACAGCAAGGTAACAACTATTATCATATGCTTGCTAATAATCAAGCAAAGTACCCTGCATTAATATGCTCTTGTGATTCTCTTCATGTTTCAACAGACCAAACAATATTCTAGCAGGAAAAGAGACTACAAGTTTTCTTTGGCATTCATTTCTAGAATTTGCAAGGTAATTTTATATTCCTCTCTTTTTTCCCAACTGGTGGCTTAGTCTTTTTAATTACAGTATTGTTTTAATGAAAGCTGGACCCACTCTACTTTATAAGTTCTCAACATTATATAACCAAAAAATTCTAATATTTAAACAGTTAAACATATGCAACTAATATGTTGTACAATAAACAAAATGAGCTGTATGTTAAACGTCTGAAATCTACTTAAACATCAATTGGTAAAAGATGGTTTTACTTACATTTGTAATAGCTATAGCATTTTTATCATAGTATTTCTTCTTTTCATATTTATCTCTGATGAAAAATTCTACTGCTCTGAAAACAGATAACTTAAGGAAAAAAGTGAGTTCAGTCACATGTACATTTTCCTTTATTCATTCCTCTCCAAACAGCCCACACTATTTTTCTAATCCCCGATCTCCACTTTCTCACCCTATTCTGTACATAGTCATACTTTTCTTCTCCCTCCTCCCTCCACAGAAAGTGCATTTATTTCAGGAAAACTCATTCTAAAACAAACAAACAAATCATCCCAACCTGAAAAGAAAAACAACAGTAGAATTCTTAATCCCAACTCCATCACTTCTATCACCCAACTCTCAGTTTAGCTCAGGTTCATTTTACAATAAACTAGCATTCAAGCTATGCCAAATATACTCAAGAATATGCCAAACAGTGCATGCTGTGTGCTGTACACAGATTCTTTTAATTTCTTTCAAAAACCAAGTTAATGTACTTATGGCTATTATCACAACATAAATGAACAATCAGCAACTCAGAAAGATTAAGTACCTGATTCTAACATGATTTTTTTTCCTACCTTACTAGCTATCTCATGAATTGATGACACTCACAATTTCTTATTTATTAAAATAGTAGCCAATTTTTTTCTTGCAAAGGTGAGGAATGAAGAAGTTCAGGAGCTGAAACTAAGGTTTCCACTTATAACAAGAAAGCTTCTCAGAAATTATCTATGTAGTAAGGAATATAAAAATTACACATGGTCAAAGTTGATCTGTCTACTACTGTTTAATAAAAATAAAGGATTAAGACTGGTGAAATCATTAAGACTTTCATAATTATTAACAGAGAACTATTTTTCAATTCCAAGGAAATGACTTAAAGAAGAGCTATGCTGGTTTTGACTGCTCTCAGTTCCTAAGAACCCCTTAAAGAACAAACACTCAGAAAGCACGCACACATGCGCCCTTGTGCATGTGTGTGTGTACATACATGTATGTATGTATATGTTTGTGCAAAATACTAGATGCAAGCCAATTCTTCATCGTTAATTCTACCTAACGTAAATAACAACTAAACTCTAGGGATCTGCACATTTTGAGGCGCAGGTAAATATTTTAGGATTTTTACAAGAGTAGATCTGTTTTAACTAACTACTCAACTCTTATATCTACAGGACTCTATGTACTCACAGAATATTGCTACTAGTGGGTATGGCTGGATTCTAACTAAAGTTCATTTGCAGAAACAGATTCTTGGTTCAAAGGTTTATAGTCATTCATGAATTCTCTTCTAATATTCTGGATGAAGTACAACCAAAATGGATTTAAAGGGCTATCAACATGACTCAGCAGGTAAGAACACTTGTCCACAGCCCTGAGAATGTGAGCTCAAAGCCAGGAAGCCATGTTGTAGGAGGAAAGAACAATCACAGAAGATGGTCCTCTGACCTTCACATGCACCCCATTGCACATGCAGACACAGATACTCAGTAGATAATAAAGGACTGTAGCATATTTAAATAGGAAACTCTCTATAAACTGTCATTCTAGGCATTCCCAAAATAAATTTTCACTAAATGTATACTGATGCTAATGCCTAACTCCCAAAAGCAGTTTCCAATAAAAAGGCCACACTTGTGTATCTATTAAGTACCTACTATTAACTGGTAATTTCCTTAACTTTCAAGTTAGCTAATTATCAAATAAATACTTTAGTAGATAAAAACACGATGGAAAAGCTCTCATCACAGGTTGTTCAGAGTTTTGAGAATACATATAAATATTTAAGCAATCAACAAATGAAGTTAGTTTTTAATTTACGTACTTCTGTGCCTGAGTTTAATCAGTTTTAAAATATTTATTGTAATTTATTTGTAAACAATATTATTGAATTATTGTAAGAATAAAATGTTAGTCTCTATAAAGTATAAAGTAAGTAAAAAATGTATGGTAGATATTCCCATTTAAAATTTTAGCTCATAATTAATAGAAAAATATTGTGATAGGAAATGTTTTTAAAAGATAGGATCTATAGTAGAGGATGAAATACCAACTACTATAAAACTGTTGGCTGATAACCAAGTTTAAACAAATGAGAAATGGCAACAAAGCCAATATATTTGGAGATCAGGAAGTATTAATGTAGTAGGAGACTGCTCATTCATTCCCTGGCTGCTCAGAACCAAATAATCACACAGAAACTATATCAATTACAACACCATCCAGCCTATTAGCTCAGACTTCTTATTAACTAATTCTTACATCTTAAATTATCCCATTTTTATTAATCTGTGTATCACCACGAGGCTGTGGAGGTGGCGTCTTTCTCCTTGAGCAGTTACATGGCATCTCCTTGACTCCACCTACTCTCTATATCTCTGTAAGGATTTCTCACTTGGCTGTTCTCTGCTAAGCCATTAGCTGAAACAGCATCATTCATCAACCAGTAAAAGCAACACATATTCAGAAGGACATCCCACATCACATTAATCCTTTTTCTGTCTCTTGATACTGAGACACAAGGACTTAGGTATACTTATGTAAATGAACAGCAATGGAAATACAATAACAGTATTTTCAGATGACCAAAGTAAAGAATATATTACTTAACAAGTCAAGTTTACATAGCTGTTTGAGATTTAGTACATAAAAACATGAAGATAAATATGTACTCTCATATCCCTCCCCTCCACTTTAAAGATACCACTCGAAGGACAAATTAAATTCCTTTCTTTTCCCAAGAACAAGACCTTCCAGTTTCACATACTGCTAACAACTATAAAACTTTGAAAAGCTCAAAACAGAACTGGTAATGAGTTTTGATGCACAACAGAACTCATGGAACTGAAGTAATTAAAACATTTAGTTAAGACAAAATATCTTAACTAAATATCAAAATAATGGAAAGCTCTATCTTTTGCCATACCCTAATACATGAAGATCTAAGAAACCACATCTCACATGAGAAATGATGGCTTCAACAGCATTTACACAATCTTTCTAAACTGTAAAACCTTGAAAGAGCAAGAAATCTTGTTAAAACTGTCACGAGGGCTGGGCAGTGGTGGCACACGCCTTTAATCCCAGCACTCAGGAGGCAGAGGCAAGTGGATCTTTGTGAGTTCGAAACCAACCTGGTCTACAAGAGCTAGTTCCAAAAAAAAAAAAAAAAAAAAAGACTGTAACAAGGTCCCTGTTATATGAATTTAAATCAGTTTAGCTCCATTTGCCTAGGGTTATATATTTACATGTACAAAAGTGTAGAGATATTAGACTTTGCTCAAAGAGCCATGAGCTTTACAAGGATGGCTGGAAGGAAGAAAGAAAAAAAGAAAGAAAGGAAGAAAGAGAGGAAGACTGACTTTTTCTTACTTAATTCCCTTATGAAATTGTATTTACAACTATAAAGGTAAAGAAATGTGAGCTTTTTAACAACCAAGGTCAGCCTTGGGTGGGTCAAGCATTATCAGGACCTGTTTAGTTTTCTGGGGCTACTTATCCTAGCTTTTTTTTTTTTTTTTTTTTTTAATGCCTGCATGCACTGCTTGCCTGCCTTGTATTCACGGAGTCCAGGAGATGGTGTCAGATCCCCTGAAGTTAGAGACAGTTGGAAATTGCCATGTGGGTGCAGGGAACTGAACCAGATCCTCTGCGAGAGCAGCCAGTACTCTTAACTGCTGAGTCATCTCTCTAGCCTGGCTTTTTTTTCTTTCTTTCCTGGGAATCCAATCCACTGCCTTAGGCACACCACCAGACAAGCATTCTACCTCTGAGCTGTAATTCCCATTCTGATGCTAAGTTTTTCTAAGAGACTTAAGCTTTAGACTGAAAGGAGGCAAAACTGATTTTCTCATTAATCTCTCTAACTCAGTGTTCTCAACTTGAAGGTCGAGACCCCTTTAGGGTATTGAAAGACCCTTTTCATGGGGTTGCCTAAGAAACACCACCAGAAAACAGATTATTTTATATTATAATTCATAACAGCAGCAAAATTACAGTTATGAAATAGCAATGAAATAACATGAGGAACTGTATTAAAGGGTTGCAGTATTAGGGACGTTGAGAACCACTGCTCTAAATAGCAGTGCTTCAGAGCAAAAGAAAAAATGATGACAAATATTATTTTTGAGCTAGGATCTCATATAGTTCAGACTCAAGTAGTCCATCATGCTGCAGCCTCCTGAGTAGCTGTAACTACAGTACCTGAACTTTATTTTTTGGCTACATAGGCACATAGTGGCTAAGCTCACAATCCAATTCTTGTCATCTTCTACTCTAAACTTCATATATGCTTAGACAATGTCCCTCCCTAAACACTTTCCAACAACTATAAGACCATCTTTTTGTAAACAGTAAAAAAATCAATACCTCCTATTAATATGATCCAATTTAATAAATGCTTTGGGAAAAGTGGTACTTTGACAAGTCACTAAGTATGTCTGGCTACAGCTAAGTCAGATTCTCATGTGTTTACCTGGCTACATTTCTTCTACAAATATGTGCTATTCTTCAGGGTCTGTGTTCACCTTCACTTTCAGAGAAGGAAAGGCCACTCCAGAGAGTATCACTAAAAATGAAAA
>JAQHUG010000193.1:2858750-2871109 GCA_028555095.1 Dicrostonyx torquatus | reverse complement strand
AAAAGGTACAGGCCATGTGGCTGACATAGATAAGAATAATGAGTTAATGTAAGTTATAAGAGTTAGTAAGAAGCCTGAGCTAATGGGCCAATCAGTTTATAATCTTATGGAGACCTCTGTGTGATTTTCTTTGGGGCTTGCCGGCTGCGGGGTACCGGGTAGGACAGTAACCCCAACAAGCCAGCCCTCATGTTACAGTATGCTATGAATGTTTTATTGCCATTGGTTAATAAAGAAGCTGCTTTCAGCCAATAGCTTAAAAGAATATAGCCAGGCTGGAAGAGATATAAAGAGAGAGAGTTGGCAGAGTCAGGGAGAAGCTGGACAGAACTTTATCCAGTAAACCACAGCCAGGTGATGATACACAGATTAATAGAAATGGTTAATTTAAAATGTAAGAGGCTAGCTAGAAATACGTTTAAGCTATTGGCCAAACAGTATTGCAAGCAATATAGTTTCTGTGTGGTTATTTCGGTTCTGGACAGCAAGAACGAATGAGCAGCCTCCACCAACAGGCGCTCAGACTGCTAGATTTATCAGAAGGGGTTGGGAGAACAGAAATATAAAAGGCTAAATGCCAATTACTATCTTTTCAACTGTAACTTAAAAAGTTTCTGTCTAGTTTGCTTCTTTTTTGTTGTTTTTGAGACAAGGGTTTTCTCTGTGTACCAGTTCTGGCTGTTCTGGAACTCATTTTGTAGACCAGGCTGGCCTTGAACTGACAGAGATCTGCCTGCCTCTGCCTCCCAAATGCTGGAGTTAAAGGCATGAGCCACCACCACGATGACTACCCTAACTATCATGATAGTACCTTCATCTAGTAAATAATGGAAGCAGATGCAGAGATCTACAGCGAAGCACTGGGGCAAGCTCCTGGAGACTAGCTGAAGAGAGGGAGGAGCAATAATAGAGTAATGGGGTGAAGACCATGATGAGGAAACCCACAGAAACAACTGACCCGAGCTAGTGGGAGCTCACTGACTCTGGACAGACAGCTGGGGAACCTGTATAGGACTGAACCAAGCCCTCTGAATATGGGTAACAGTTGTGTGACTTAAGCAGTCTGTGGGGTCACTGGCCATGGGACCAGTATTTACCCCTAGTACATGAACTGGCTTTCTGGAACCCATTCCCTATGGAGGAATACCTTGCTCAGCCTAGATGCAGGGGGGAAGGCCTTTGTCCTGCCTCAATGTGATATGACAAACTTTCTTGACTCCCCATTGGAGGTCTCACCTTCTCTGAGGAGTAGGTGGGGGGAGGAGAGGAGTGAGAGGGAACTGGGATTGGTATGTAAAATAAACAAGAGATTGTTTTAAAAAATAAAAAAAATTTTAAAAGGCTTCTGTCTAAATATGAAGATAAACATTTAATTTTTATCCTTGTGTGAACAAAGGTAATTTTTCCACACTGGTCACACTATTTTACCATACAAATTGGTAAAACAAAAACAACTACATTTTCTTTTCAAACAATAAATATTATCTTTATATATCAAATCACTATGTCCTGCCTCTCCCCCATATGTGTGTGTAACATATATATATATACACATATATATATGTATATATATATATATGTGTGTGTAACATATATATATATACATATATATATGTATATATATGTTAATTAAGATGTAAGAGCTAGCCAGCAATACGATTAAGTAACTGGCCAAGCAGTATTAATTAATAGTTTCTGTGTGGTTATTTTGGGAGTCTGGGCAGCCAGGAAACAAACAAGCCTCCTCCCAACTATAAATTGGCACTCCAACATGGTTGACTAAATCCACGTAAAACCTTAGAGTGCTTGGAAAGGAATTCTAGACACTAAACAAAAAAGTTTACCCGCATTTATTTTCCCAAATGTGCTTTGCTTGCTGCCGCTCCTATAAGAGAGGTTTTCCTGATTCACCCGTAGCAGAAAAAAAGCCACGGTTTTGAAACAGTGGCTTCCTGGGCCATGTAGCCAGCACGAACTCTGGCTCTTTCTGGAGGTCAAGCATTTAAATGGAGTTTGTGACAACTTGCTTAATGGCAACATAGACTTGTTGTGAGCCGGAAAATGGGGCTGTGAGCATGGCTCACATTAAACAGACCTCCGCCCCACCATGTTGAACTGGGCAGAGTCAAAAGTCAAAGCAGCCTTAGAAATGCTTAGCATTTTAAGAAGCGCTCCTGGACAGGAAAGAATTACAGATACACAACAGGACAGATTCAGACATAAAAGGACTCTAAACGAGGCACAGTGTGTTTAAAAAATATATGTAGGCTTGGGAGAAAAAGAAAAAGTATAGAGAGTTATAAGAGGAAGTAAATGGTTTATTAAAAAAAAAAAGGTCTTTAAAGAGACAGAGTACAGTCGTAGATTAAAGTAATAAAGATAATAAAATATTAAAAAAGTAATAGAGTAAAAACAAATAAGCCACATGGATTATGTATATTATTGTGTTTTCTTTGAATTTTTTGACTGGAGAGAATTTGCTTCTGGGGACTGCTAAGTTAAACCAACATATATACTTTAAAGGTATCTGTCAATTCCAGAGTTTTGGAAGTGGCTTAAATTGCACTTCCTGCTTACTTAGGTAATATTATATCCTTCTGGAGTCTGATTAAGTTGAAGAATAGATATAGTTTTCCTTAGTCATGATACAAGATAAAGTAGATATATTGTTAATTGTAATTCTTACTTGATATCTGTTTTGTTATACATAATTTTACTATGTTAAAGTTAAGACCTTCTTTTTATTTAAATAGAAAAGGGGAGGTGATGTGGACTCCCCTCTGTATGCTGTGGATACCATTGTTAATAAACTGTCTTGAGTCTGTGACAGGGTAGAATAGCGCTAGGCAGGGAAAACTAAACTGAATGTTGGGAGAAAGGAGGCAAAGTCAAAAGAGAATCCATGGAGCCACCGCCAGAGACAGACACACTGAAATCTTGCCACTAGGCCATGAGCCTCATGATAAAATATAAAATAATGGAGATGGGTTAATTAAGAAGTAAGAGCTAGCTAGCAATGAGCTAAAGTAATTGGCCAAGCAGTGATTTAATTAATACAGTTTCTGTGTGGTTATTTCGGGAGTCTGGGTGGCCAGGAAACAAACAAGCCTCCTCCTACTACACACACACACACACACACACACACACACACACACACACACACACACACACTCACTCACTCACTACTTAAAAATCAAAGCATAGTTAGGGCAAATCAATTCTCTTTCTTTTTTTCCTTCCTAGGACATGGAGATCAAACCCAGGACCTTATACATACCAAGCAAGCCATTCTACACAGGCTACATTACCCATTCCAAGTATTCATGAAATAGGTTCTTACTATGTATCAAACCTACAAGTTGGCAAATAACTTAGGACCTTACAGCTCTACTTCCTGATCATTGGTGCAATTATAAATAAGTATGCACTATTATGCAGGTAATTTCCATCTTTAATTAATGCTACCATAATACACTTCACATCTTCCTCAATACAAACAAAAAATATTAATGGTAAAAATGTGCTAACTCTTTTAAACATACAATATACAAAATTTAAAGGATACTGATCTGTCTGTGGTCTTCGAAAGTTCTCTGGAAGATTGGCTTCATAAAGTAGTCTTGCTTTAGTATTTCCCATATCTTGCATGCACTGTAATAAAAAAGATGTCAGGTCTTTTTATTAGTCACATGAACAAAAGTAATTCTGCCACACACACATATATGAACCCTGCGTAACAGTTACAATTTCCAACATATATTCTCCTCCTTAAGATAACACTTTAAATCCTAACTACAAGGTTAATTATTCAAGTTCCAAACAGAGTCATTATATTCAATCCTTTAATCATATATGCACGTGACTCCATGATTTCTCAAATGTCTTTTTATGTGAAAGCAACCCTACCTTTGTACTCACTGCTTCCTAAAACCAAAATTCCTGGCATTTTGTGGGTAGTTCTAATGTTTACAAAAATGGAACATTTGAAAAGTGCTGCCATTTCCAGGACTAATAACTTAAGATCAAATTTACTACAGGGTTTACTCTAGGATTTTCATAATTACAGCCAAGAAGATTATGATGCAAGCCTGGTAAAGAGAGAGGGCTGACCTAAAATTCCACACAGCAGATTAGCTGCTGTGCAATGAAAGCTTTCCTTAAACAAAGCAAAACCACCTTTGGGCCTTAATGGCTCAATTTTATATACAAGGTCAGAAGTGCACAAAATACTGCTGTGGTTTAAGAGTGCTCACCAAAGGTCTACTTGTTAAGAGCTCACTCCCCAAAGTGGCACCACTGAGAGGCCTATAAGTGGAGCCCAGTGAAAGGCTATGGTGTAACAGCTGACTTCACCATACACCCCACACGTACACCATTACCATCCTCTGGCTTCAATATTGCCAAAAACAGTAAGATGCATTCTTGGACTGGAGCCTTCAAAACTGTCAGCTAAATTATGCTTTTCTACTTACAAGTTCATTGCTTTGGGTACACTATACACAAAACTAATAACAAACCTCTTCCCTAAAATCTAAAAATTCAAAAAATATAAAATAATTGTATAATCTTAAGTGTTTTATAGTTACAAGTGGTAACTAGCCAAATAGCATTTCCTTGATATTTTACCACATTACAAACTAAATATAAGATTCACAGACAAAAAATTTTTACAGGCAACATGCACTTAACTATTTTAATTAGAGGGATTCAGTTTTTATAATGTAGTTTCTTTGTCCTGATTTCCCAGATATAGACCCTAAACTCCTGAGAAAACAATCTATGTTTAAGAACTATCTTGATGCTGATCTTGAGTTGAAGCTCTAAAGAGGACAAAGAAGTATTTTTCCTTTAAATAAGAATAAGCATAAATTCTCACAATTGAAGGCTTGCTGGTGTCTTAAGTTCCCAACATACACTCAAATCTGGGTAACTATCCCACCTGGCTCTCAGGTAAACAAGATTGCTATTTCTCTTGAGAAGGGATGCAGGTGGGAACAGTGTAAAAAAAAAATGATAAGAGATAAAGAATTAAATATTTTTATCATTTAGTCCTTTCGACATAAAGGAAATGAAGTCTAAGTAACATGAGATACATCCCCAACCTCCATGGTGGAAGGAGAAAACCAAGCCCTGCAGGCTGTACTCTGACATCCACAGATACGGTGTAGTGTCTTGTACCCATTCTACCCCTAACAAATAAAGATTAAAAATTCTTTTAAGAAAAAAAAATAAACATTATACTTTATTTGTTTGTAACCAGGAAGAAATGTAAGCTGGGGTTATAAATGAGCTTTCTTCACTTTTACCATCTAGTTTCTGGGAATCAAGCCAGATCACAAGTACTAAACATCGTTCTTAAAAACATTTTCCCCACGCCCCTGAAAAACACTTTTAAAACCTGTTTTTTCTTCTCTAGGAGGACAAATATTTGTACCCAAGCCATCAAAAATTCAAATATACTAAGAACTGTGAATATTATAATAGCGAGGTTTTAACATTACCTGTCAATACCTTTTTCTGTTTCACCCAGTCTTCAAATGTGAAGGAGAGAGATGTATGGATTATAAGCCAATATTTCTATTACGACTTTAAAAAAATACTTTAAAAATTAGTTCATTTCGAAATTAAGACTTTAAAAACACAAAAAACAAGCATCTGGCAAACAAAATATACTCTGACTCTAGAGAATATTATCACAAGATCATATAGACTACAAAGCCAATGTCTGTTGATACTTATAAAAACATATAGTGTATTGAGGCAAGTAAAAGAACTGTGTATTTCATAGTTACGATATGCCAGCTAGAAAGAACACACTGTAAAGTTAACACTATTTACTTTTGCCATTTGATTCAGTCTGTTCTTGGGGATATGAACTCAGCGGGAAACACTAGCAAGCTTGCTGAGTTCTAAGTTCAAAAACCAATAACATCATAAATTCACACTGTGCCCATTTATAGTATAATAAACAACACTTAACAATCCCATAACCATTCCAACCACTGTAGATAGGGAAAAAAAAAGAAAAGAATCCCATAACTGGAGCAGAGAAAAATGCAGAGTTCAATAAAATCAATTTTAAAAAAAGCTGTTACTTTAAAAAAAAATCCCATAACCAGCTACAAAAAGGATTTTGCCATTTTTAATCTACAATTTATTTTAGTTTTTCAATGTAATCCATAACTTAGAAAATGCATCACCAGCAAAAAGCCAGACAATATTTCAGATTCAATTTCAAAGAAATACAACTGTAACTGAACATTAGAAAAAGTATCTACGCTCACACTGTTGTTACAATGCAATGTAGATGAAGTTCTTCTATTTCTGAAACTCCATAAGTACAAAACAATCTTAATTTAGTATGAAAAACAAAACCCCTATTCAATAATCCTGTTTTGAATGTTTTAAAGCCTGAAAAGAATTGGGATCGTCGATTTAAAGTTTGAATCTACATTTGTTATCAAATTTGTCTAATTAGTTAAAACAAAAATAATTAGCAAACTAAGAAAAAAAGCAGGCTTGACAAGGACTACAGCCATAGACAAGCTAAGGGACAGCTCAAGAAGCTTCAACACAAAGAACTACAGGCACCTAAGGAATGCCGAGACTGGGAGAAAGACTCTACCCCAGGAAAGTAGACACCAAACAGTAATCCAGTACCAAATGGTCAGCCTTGAAAACATACAATACATACAAGTAGCATGCAGACCAAGTAGGTTCTACATATTTAACACACACGAACATGTAGACACGCACGCACACACATTACAACAACCAAAAGAAAAATAGTTCACAAATATGAAAGAGAAAATGGACGGGCTGTTACATGGGAGGATTTGAAGGACAGGAAGGGAATAATGAGATGATGTGTTTATAATTTTAAAACTTGAAGAACAGAATGGGAATAGATAAAAGGAAATAATCAGGATAAATGGAAAAACAACGTAACAGGAAATTTTATTTAACTTACATAGGAGTGTTGTATTTGATTTTAAAAATCAGTTTCAGGGCGGTGGTGGCGCACGCCTTTAATCCCAGCACTCGGGAGGCAGAGGCAGGCGGATCTTTGTGAGTTCGAGACCAGCCTGGTCTACAAAAGCTAGTTCCAGCGCAGGCTCCAAAGCCACAGAGAAACCCTGTCTCGAAAAACCAAAAAAAAAAAAAAATCAGTTTCAGGTCAATGGGACATTTTCAGCGATCTAATAATAATGAAGAAGCACATAAAACATTTCATCTAAAACAAAACTAAGTGTGTAAAGATAAAAGTTAACAGGGGTGAGGAGCTAGCTCAAATGAAACAAAGTGCTTTGCTATACGAGCATGAGTATCCGCATGTGTACCCTAAAACCTGTGAATAAAAGCCAAACACAGAGATGGAGAGGGCTCCATGGTAAGAAGGCTTACTGTCCTTCCAGAGGGTAGAGTTCCCAGTCCCACAAGGGGTGCCTTACATCCTGCTGGCACTCCAGCTCCACGGGACATGATGTCCTTTCCTGGCATACACACTCAAAGATACATAAATAAAAATAATATAAATAAATAAGCCAAGCATGGTGGCATCTACTTGAGACGGAGAAGGGAAGTTTCCTGCCTGGGGCTCACTGGCCAACCAGTCTAGCTAATTCCAGGCCAGGAAGCCAGTAAGAGACTATCTTTTAAAACAGAACTTGAGAAACACTATACAAGATTGATCTGTGGTCTCTACAAACAAACACACTTGTATAACACACACACACACACACACACACACAACTGAAGTCAGACAGAAACACAGGTGTCCAAGCATAAGTTACTGTCAGTCTCAGGAAACAAATATAATAAAAAAGGCAAGACCAATCACAATTCCAACTGAAATCCCAAGTAAACGATTCTTTTTCCTGAGAATGAAACTTATTGACTTTTTTTGTGTTAACATTCCAAAACCTTGAACAGCAGAGTTAAGAGATAAATTTCTATTTGTCCTACTCTAAAAAACAAACTGGAAATACAGTTCTTCCAGGCTCAACAGCTGTGCAGTGTGGCTCTGGGATTCCTTGTCCCATCTCTCCTTCTCCTGAACATGCTCCTGCAGTCTATCCTTGGAATGCTCCTGGAATTTCATCACTGAGGTGCTAAGATGAACCTGCTCAGCAGACATTAAGAGTAAAACTAAGTTTTGAACTAATAAGGAAGTTACTTGTATAGTCTTCACTAGTTTTCTATACTTGTCTTTTAAGGTTTACTGGTGCTTTTATTCAGGAGTGTATGGGGGAGAGCTCTACGTATGTGAGCACAGGTACAATCACTCGTACATGCATGAGGGAAGGTCACAGAACTCAATGCTAGGTATCTTTCCTCAGTTGTTCTACATCCTTTGAGACACTCTCTCACTGAACCTGGAGCTTGTTGCTTTGGTTATAATGCCTGGTTGGTGAGCACTGCTCAGAATCTGCCTATCGCCACCCTGCAATGCTGGGGGATCTGAACTCAGCTCACACATATGCTGCAAGCACTTGCTGAGTCATCTCAACATTCCTCTGCTTGCTTTTTAAAAATGAGATAAAATGAGTTGAAAAATAACAGAAAGCAAATATTGTGAATGATTAGAGTATAATAATGCCCTCTAAGTTCCCAAAGGCAAAATGTAAGGTACTAAAATAATCAAAATCTTAAATACACATTAGTGTTTATAGAAGAATGTTTTTAGAAAGATGCTGCATAGCTCTGATAAATGCAGAAGAAAAGTAGAACTCTTTCAGCTGGGGCTGGACAAATGTTTCAGTCTGTAAACACTTATTTAAGAGCACGAGGACTTGAGCTGGAACCCCCAGGACTCACATAGACAGCTAGGCACAGTACAGCACATACATACAGATTCCTGAAACTCACCGACCAATGAGTCAAATCAGGCAGTGAACATTCAGGTTCAGAGAAAAAGCATGTCTCAAAATAGTAAGAACAGGTGGCACATTCATTTAGTCCCAGCATTTGGGAGGCAGAGGCAGATGGGTAGCACATAGCAAGAAGTTCCAGATCACTCAGATCTACACAGTGAGACCGTGTCTCCACGGGGGAGGGTGGAGAGCCTAAGGAAGACACCCAACCTCTAGCTCTAAAGCAGCTTTAAAACGACGACCTCATTTCCTGAGGAACAGATCGCACGAAAGAAGAATCTGATGGCCAGGTCAAAGCATTCTTATATAATGCCATCTAAATGTTTGTATATTTATGCATATTCAGGAATGACACACAAGAAACTGATTAACATGGCTATTTCTATGAAAATCAGGTGGCTGATGGTAGAATTAAGAGACAAGTATTCCTTTCACGATGTTGTAATCTTAGACATTTGCACAATGCCCATATTATTTCTATTTCCCCAAACTGAATAAAAATGAAAGAAGGGACATTAATTCTGCATTTTCCCTAAAATACTACTAATAACAGCATGGAACTGAATGGGAAGAGCCAAAAAAATTGTGGCAAGAATAAAAGGTTTGTCAACATGTAACGACTAAGAATTAGTTCAAAGTCAAATGTAGAGAGTCCAAACCGCTCTGGGATTCTCAACTTCACTGCAGCCGAGGTTGTGAACACATAATGTGTACATTTTTGAACTGCACGAGCTGTCACACCATTTAGGGCCAATAATACTGCCTGAAACACCAGGTCAGGGCTCAAGATGACTACAGATGCTATAAATCAGTGTTTCTATGGCACACTGCCCTTCCCTTGTGTGAACATAATCACAAAATACAAACACTTCTAATGTGTGCCTACCATCATTTCTTTATTGTGTTACAGAGTTCAGTTTGAAAAATTGTTGTTTAAGTTGCTGATATGAGTTCCATATAAAGCATGGTTTAGGATTAGGACAGATTTCCCAATGGCCCTAAACACTTCTGCCATTCTGTGAAATGTTTAAAACAGAGTCCACTCCTTCAGTTTCTTGAAACTGGGGGAGAGAGGTTGCTGTCTTTTAATTAGTGTTTTAAAAAATAAAAACTAAAAACTTTTACTGATGGTATAAGGTTAGAGGAGGCCTTTATACAATTTCAAGGTATTCTTAAATCCTGATGTATTTGCTGCTGCACTTGCTAACTAATACACATTGAGAGTATGCATTCTTTTTTTAAAAGGGCAACTAAATTAAATACTGTTATAACAAAACTCTTAAGTAATCTCTGCTATGAAATTTATACCATCTCAAATTCAAAATTAACAATTACTTTCATCTTACATGCTTGAGACCATACTCAGGAGTTATCCTAGACTCTTTCTTTTGCCAGAGTCTTAATGATTATTTTCTCCTCTGTATTTCTTGAAGGCTTCTCCCACATATCACACCATAGCTCAGTATCTAGCCACTAAGTTCCTGGGCTTTTGCAGGAACATGTCCATCAGACTAATTTTCTTAAAAGCAAAATGTTATTTTTCGACTCCCTCTTTTAAGAGCTCCCTATCATTCGCAGGATCTACATCAAACCAGTCCTGGTGATAACATTCATCTTATCTCCTTTGGCACATTAAAACACACCTTACTTTTCAAACAATGTATTTCCCATCATTCTGCCTCAAGATTCTCTGCCTATTATATGATGCTTTAAGTATTACATAAGCAAAGCTTACTGTGGAAAGAATTATGAGATTTAATGCTGAGGATCACTCATCATGTACTTAATAGAGCTATAAGAACCCAGGTCCATAGTTCTCCTACCTTCTATCATTACTGTAGCCACACATATAGCAGAGAGAGTTTAATTCTAAAATGTGATGTGTAATGAAAAACTAATAACAGCTACTTACAGACTACCTATTCACACAGGTATACATTCAATCAGTCTAACAATTTGTTACCACATACAGTGCTCTATGTGGGACTTAAGCCTTACCTTCAGAAAACTTAGTGTGGCTTTGGTTATGCTATCTCGTCTACCAAGGCACTATTAGTTTAACAGAATTAAGAACTTCCTTTTAGAAACATCTTACAGTTTTGTTCACTACTCTGAACCAAGAACCACAGCCATCATTAGGAATAGAGAATTCTAAAATATGTAGATTAAAAAAATTAATACTGGTCCCATTAAAATTCTAACTTAAAAATATGTACACACACATATATATAAATACATATAAATCAATAGAAAAAATATACATACATACATATATATATATATATATATATATATATATATAAAATCAAAAGGAAAAAGAAAGTTGAGGGCACAATCCTGCACATTCAAATTCAAAATTTATGTGAATTTTCCCAAAATGGATTTGCTTTAAAAGGTCTCTTACAGATTTATTACAAAACAGCATTTTATTTGTTGCCTTACATCTCTTCACATGTACACAGTATATAACTCAATGCTGTATGCTGCCCCATTCTCTGCTCATTTTTAGAAACCCATTTAAAGAACCTGGTAAGAATTTAGCATGGAACCAATCAACTTAAAAAGCATTCACATGAGGCCTGATTCAGCCTTTTTTTTTTTTTTCAGCTTGATGGGGTTATAATGAGCAATGTTCCCATAAAAAAAAAAAACAACAAAAAAAAAAAACCTTGCTTTCATCTCAAATTTTCTCAAGTAAATGTACACAATTGTGTGCTGAGAGTTTATTATGTTCCTGGCTCTATAAGACACTATGAAAGTTTATTCAAGGAGAAAATTTTTAAGAAATTAATGTTCTAATACACATAGGTAAAATGTTGCTTAATCACGAAGCTCTCCAAATTAACTTCAAAAAGCCTAGAATTTTGTTCTATTAAGTGTTATCTGTCATGGGAATTCTGTAACAGCAGAAACCGTTTCTGATATTTCTAGAATCTTCTTAGAAGTGTGAAGATGTGAAGAGAGGGAAGACAGTTGGCCTGTGTAGATGGCTATGCAAGTATGAGAGCCTCAGAGTTCAATTGCCAGTATCCATGTAAAATGCCAGGTCTGATGCTGCAAACTTGTTATCCTAGCATTGCAGAAGTAGAGACAAGATCCCTGAGACTCCCTTGGCCAGACAGCCTAGCCTACTTGACAAACTCTATGTCGCAGTGGGAGACAAGATTAACAGTAAGAAACAAGATTAACAGCTTCCTAAAGAACTAAGGATTTGACTAATATTAATAATCTCTGAGAATTCTGTACAATGTATTTGACTATATTCAACTCCCTCCCCTAAGTCCTGTCAAGTCCATACATTCCTACACCCTACATACCCAACTTCGTATCTTTTTTTTAATCCAACAAGTCCAATCTGTGTTGTTCACATACTCTCGGCTGTGGGGCTTCCACTGACTGGAACTGGCTATCACATCCTAAAGGGAAACTGACTATGGCCAGGTGGTAGTGGCAGCACACACCTTTAATTCCAGCACTCAGGAGACA
>JAQHUG010000193.1:2787098-2818960 GCA_028555095.1 Dicrostonyx torquatus | reverse complement strand
CCGCCAGAGATGGATAAGTCACCACCTCGTAGTGACACACAGACTTTTATAATGGGTGGGTTTAGATGTGAGAGCTAGCCAAGAAAAGGCTAGTGATAATGGGCCAGGCAGAATTTAAATGAATCCAGTTTGTGTGTGATTTGTGTATTCCGGGTATAGCCATGTGGACGTGCGGCCATGTGGCTGGGAGCCGGGCGGGACACAGCCCGCTGCTCCCACCATTTACAACACTGTACCTGTGATCACTTTTTATCAGTAAACGTACTCTGCTTGTTTTCTGATACAATCATGACTCTACATCACAAGTTATTTTCAAGAGCATAAATACATGAACTAAACACATCAAAACTAAACTCTAATTCTTATGGATTTTCTTGTATCAGAAGATAAAATTATCCTGAATATGATTTCCCACAAAATCCTTCTTATTTCTTTTTAATCTGGGGTCTGAATTCATCACTGGTCTTTGAAATATTCACTTTACAAAAGATCAAGATCAGACAGCTGAAATTCTATCATCAATCACCCCTATCTCCTGTGAGATACAGATTAAAAACTGGATGAGTGGGGAAAGAGAACAGATGATGGAAGTTTGTGAGAAGGTCCTTGCAGCTCTCAAAATCCTTACATTTACCATTCAACATATGTGAACATAATGCTAGCACATGATCCAAATACCTTTATATAATGTTTAAATGAAATAAAATTTCAAAGTGTAACTGAAATTAAATTTTAAGTAAATTCTCCAATATTGCAGCTAAATGTTATGATAGTTAATCAGAGTTCTAATACTTCAAGTAGAAAATTATACTGATAAATACACATAGACTGGACATTAATCTATGGATGCTTTCTTTAAAATTAAAGGTAAAAGGATCTTTCAGGACCAGCAAGATGACTCAGAGAGTAAAGGCACTTGCCACCAAACCCAATGACCAGAATTCAATTCCAAGACACACACAGTTAAAGGAGGGAACCAACTTGTGCAAATTGTCCTCTGACCTCCACATTCACATCATAACACATGTCCTCCCATACATACACAATAAAATTAAATTTTAAGGGAGATGGCCATGGTAAAATGGTTCAGCAGATAAAATGCTTACCATGGATACCTGCAACCTGAGTTTATTACCACAAACACCACAAACTTATGTAAAGGTGGAAAGAGAAAAACAAGTAAAACATCCTCTGACCTCCACACAAGGTACCTGCCAGAGCATATGTACACAAGTTTGTACACACATACACGGACACACACACATACGCACGCACATATGCACACACACAGACATACACACACGTACGCACGGACATATGCACAACACAATAATTTTAAGAAGGGTGTCTTTATGGAGCCTAGGGAGATGGCTCAGTGAGGATTCTTGCTTGGCAAACAAGGGGACCTGAGTGCAAAATCCCAGCACCTACATAAAAAGCTAGGCAGGGCTGTGTGCTTGTATCTCTAGAACTTCAGGACAAACAGGCAGATCCCAGGACCTTGCTGGCCAAGCAGCCCAGCCTAAATAGCAAGCCTCCAGTCTAATGATAAACCCTGTCTCAAGTGTCTAAAGTAGAGAGAGCTAAAAGAAAACACTAGTATCCCCTTTTGGCTTCTGTGTCAACACAGATGCATATACATGCACACTTACATACACACAGCACACACACCTACATAAAGAAACAAATATAAAGCTACTTTATCGTCTAAATGTATACTTTCAGACTAAGTTTGTGACATAAGAAAATAATTAAAGAACTAGAGAGATGATCAAATACACTTGGTACTCCTACAGATTGGGGTTGAGTCCTAGCACCTACATAGCTCACACAACTCTCTGTAACTTCAATTCCAGCAGATCTGACACCCCCCCCGCTTCTGGCCTCCATAAACACTGTGTGCATGTGGTATATTTACATGTAGGCAAAGAACTCATATACAAAAAGTAAAAATAATCTTTTAAAAAAATTTTGTTAGCCGGGCGGTGGTGGTGCACGCCTTTAATCCCAGCACTCGGGAGGCAGAGGCAGGCGGATCTTTGTGAGTTCGAGACCAGCCTGGTCTACAAGAGCTAGTTCCAGCGCAGGCTCTAAAGCCACAGAGAAACCCTGTCTCAAAAAAAAAAAAAAATTTGTTTAGCTGGTCATGGTAGCGCATGCCTTTAGTCCCAACACTTGGGAGGCAGAGGCAGGCAGATCTCTGTGAATTCAAGGTCAGCCTGGACTACAAAGTGAGTTCCAGGACAGTCAGAGCTGTTTCAGAGAGAAATCCTGTGTCAAAAGACAAAAAAAAAAAATTGTTTAAACAAAAAATTCTAAAGGGAAGAGGGCTGGATTTATTAGCCAACTAAAAGTAGAGATTTGTTGAGCCCTCATCACTCCAAGGAAGCAGTGCAGTGAAGTGTCAAGACTTCAACATGTCCCGTGTGATACATACAGAAACATACACATTACCAATTATGTTGAGAGGTCTCCAAGAGCACCCTCAGACTCAGATTCAGCAATTTGCTAGAGCTCAATAATGAGTTAGAGTGGATGATGCTATGGTATATTATAGAAAAAAGATGGCGAGCACAATAAACAAAGGGCAAAGGTCTAGGGAACAAACGACACAGGCAATCAGGAGCAACCAGTTTTCTTCCAGTGGGATTACTCTGGCCACAATTATTGTAGCAGTGGGTTCTAAGAACACATGAACTATTGCCTATCAGAGATGCTCACAAGAGACTCAGTGCCTAAGACATCATTGGTTCTAGCCAAGCAGATACTGCTGTCTTGCAGTTATGCAACTGAAAAACTACGGGGGTAAGGGGAGGGTGTCAGAAAAAACATGTTTTTATACAAACATTTTAGGAGCAATTTGAGACTCATCGTTTCACATAGTAAGACAATCCCCAAATCCAGGTTTTGCAAATCAGACAACTTCTCTGCATATCAGTGGATTAGTAGATCTTTTAGAGGTCCATGCTCCTGTTCCCTAATTTGATTCCCAGTTCCTAAAAAAGGATCTAAAATACAGTAGTCACATTAACTTTTTTTTTTAAGGACAACAACAACAAAACCCCTGACTCTATCATTCTTGGCTCTACAGTACTGGTAGAGCTATTCAGGTTCTAGACTATTTCCTCATCTAGTAAATAGGATGAAAGAAAGGAGCGCCTCAAAAGGCTGGTTTGAGAATTAAGTAGTATAACTAAAGTATGTACAGTATCTCCTAGAAGAAACATTATATAAAATTAGTATAATATATGTGCAGTTTTTTAAACTTTACCCAAGTTACACTGAAGCTAACTCACCTCTAAGTATCTCATGAATGTGCCAGTCTAGCATAGATTTGAAAATATGTGATAAGGGTTTTGTGTCTATTAACATCTTTAACTAGCTTATGGACCACATTTAAAAAGTGTCTGCAGGAACAACGGTATTTAATCTTCATAATGGTGGGCCATGGTTTGGACGTAGTCTGACTGTCAAGCATTCACTCTGAAAGCGCACTCCTCAGTGTGATGATGTGAGAGAGGTGGAACCTCTAGGCCATGAATCTTCTGAGATGTGGAAGTAGCTCACCCGCACAAACACAATAACCTGAATTTAATCTCTAGCACACATGTAAAAGCTAGCACGGTGGTGTGTGCTTACTTAGAACCATGGAGGCGCACACAGGTGAATCCCTACAGCTCACTTTACCTAGCCAAATCTGCAAGTCCCAGAGTTCAGCCTCAAAAAACAAAGCGGATGGCTCCTGAAGAATGACACCCAAGGCTGACTCTGGCGCCACATACTCATACATACTCACACACAAAAGAAATAAACCCTTACAGCAGGTGACGAGGTCACTAGCAGTACTCCACTTCAACGGTACTTCTCACCAAATCTTATTAGTTCCTGTGAGTTGTTATAAGAGCAAACATAAATCCTCCCACTCTCTGGCTTCCTGCCTGGGTGATGTCCCCTACATGATCTCATACATATTTGATACAGATAAGGAGGCCCTCCCCACAGCCTCTCAAGCTATGTAGTCTTTTCTTTAAAGTACCAAACTGCAGCAGAAAAGTAGTATAGCCCAGAAAAAAGTTATATAGGCCTGACCTACCAGCAAAATTGTATCTGTGAAATGAACTGTTCACAGTGAGTACTTTTACTACCCTGTAGTCAACTTTTCTGATAATTACAACTTAAGCAAAACACCCTCTAAAGTACTTTGGTCATACCAGGAAAACTGAAAACTAGGAAAAAATATGGCTGGATTCTATCCAGCAGAAGATCACTAGCAGAGGTTCCATTAGCAGTAAGGAAAGCAAGCTTGAGTTTATGACTTACATGATCAGAACACCAAATGTTTTATGTAAGATTGTGTGTGAGAGAATTCGTGTGAGTGTGTATGTGAGAGAGGACTGTTTAAGAGTGTCTGAGAGAATATGGGTGTGAGTGTGAGAAAGTGTGCATGTAAGGGTGTCAAAGTGTCTCTGTGAGAGAATATGAGAGTGAATATTTATGAGAGTATACGTTCACTACCAGAATGTAATTCTCCAATAATAAAAGAGTATCATAAGTAAATCTTTAAGGGTCAAAAAGGAGAAAAAGACTACAGTCCAGGTTTTACAATAATTACTATGTCAGTGAGAGACCAGTGGTTTCCACTCCGGTTCTGGGACGAGGGATCCACACATGATCATCAGAGAGAGCATTAGCAGAACAACAGAAGCACAAAGATTAAGGCTCAGCATTTGAGAAAACTCTCAAATTCATGACTTTTTAAAAGAATTATAATTCCACACCTCTGTGTATATAAACTAATTTTGTAAGCATTAACATCAGTTCCCCAGGGTAAACTTTACTTTAGAAGAGTTTTCTCCCACAAGTGTAAAATAACACACACACACTCTAAAACCTGTTCGCAGACCCGCCCTGTTAGCTCCTGGGTAGAGACAAGCAAGCAAACAAGCTCAGCTGTTTCTACTTTCTGAGAAGATTAGAAAGAGACAAGACTCCACAGGAGGCAAGGTGTCTGAACTGATTAGATTCTGCCAACTACATGCACATGAAAAGCACAAATGTAGCATGAGCTGTACCCCTACAGTAGGGACAACTGCCAAAAATGTCCTCCCACCTATCACCAACTCTGAGAGTGAAAAGTAGCCCTGGCCAGGATGTGTGGCCTATCAAGTGAAAGTCCAGAAATGACTCCTAAGTCTTACTTCCTGCAGTTTTCCCAATGATTTCTAGAGTCCCTAACAAAAAACAGATACAGTGGCTGTTTCCTGCTCTACACCCTGGTCCATACGCTGACAATCCCCTTATCCTCATCCGTTTTCTACTAGGAAACATCACTTCACTAAATCACTCTCCACTCATTTCTACCATCCTGACTCTTCCTCTGATTTGCCACCATCAAATCTGATATTTAGTGACAGATTTCCAAAATAAAATGGCCATACAGAAACCACTTCTACCTCTCATATACCATACCCTGTGTGACACACAGCTGTGTCCTCTAATTCCTGCTCTACCTAGCGAAAGCACACTAGCTTAACTCCCAAGACTCCAGTGATTAACAAATGCCACTCCCTTTTACAGATGCTCTCTCATTCACACACCTAGCTTCCTGCCACTGACTCCATGTTCATTCTTCCATTCATTCATACAACCAAAAGGTATTTGCTGAGTTCCATTTACCTAAGAAATGTCATTCTCTGTGCTGAGGGCTGAAGAAATGACTCTGAGCAAGATAAACAAAATCTCTTCTCCTTCAAAGCTGTAATTCATTTAAGAGGAATATGGAATGCCCAATCATTACTTCAGTAATGTTCTAATTATAACTGTGTAAGTAAGATTCAGGGCAATGTTTCAAATGTACAAATGAAAGCTTAACTCAGTCTGGAAGGACGAAGGGGAACTGATTCACTGGAAAAGATATTTAAGCAAAATGTAAAGATGAGTAGAAGCTGAGCAAGGGGAGAAAAAAAGGCAGAAGACTCAGAGGTAAGAGTAGGACCAGGATGTGCACAAGGCACGGGGCGACACTCTGGGAATCATGAAAAGCCAATGGGCAAAGGTCAAGACCCAGGGAAAAAGCTAGAGAAGCTGCTACTCTTGCACTCAGCACACTTTCAGAATTATTCCAATATTCAGTGTCCATTAAACACGCTCTTTTCAGTCTTACAAATGTTTCTGCCCCAAAACCTAATCCAGTGCATAACTGTCCTAAAGACATGTGCAATAAAGAAGTATTTGATCTAAGTAGGCAGCTTATCTTCCAGATCCTAGAAAGTTTGAACAAAATAAACTACTGTGTTCAAAAACCTGAACTTCTGACTGCCCTAAAATTAACTACTGAACAAAAGAATAATTTTCATTCTAATTTTTATGTACTTAAAAACATCAAAACCAGTATTATTGTGGATAAAACTTTAAATTCTGAAACCAAATTGAAGATGGCAAAGGAATTTCCTCTCCTCACTGCCATCATCAATAACCCAGAGAACTGCTTTTTAACTCCCACAGTCCCAGACAGCAGACATGAGCAGCTGCACCTGGCAGCTCTTACTCTCCGGTTGTACAATGTGCTGACGAACAGGGTCAGGAGCAGGAACTAGCCAGCACCTGTGCCATCGTGTTGCCCTTCCTTACACACACTGTCAGTGCAGGAAATACAAGCTAGTGACTAAGAAAATGTCAAAATCCAACTGGCATTCCTCTACTAATTATTGGGAGGTAACAGAACAGGGCAACTATTAGCCCTACGCTTTAGTTTAGGTACATGTTCTCAAAGAATGGGGAAAACAGTCTTTGAAGGTCAGAAAACAGAATTAACCAGGAAATAGTTTTAAAACAGAGTAATAGTTCAATGCAATTACTATTCAGCAAGGGAAACACCGATACATATACAGAATGGAACGTCTCTGTACCTGATCTAAGATCCTTGTGTCTTTCAAGGCTACATTTAATCAGAACTTCACATCCTACGTTTATTACAGTTATTGGCGCTATATCAACAGATTGAAAACTCATACAAAAGTCAAGAATTCTACTATAAGAATATGCCATTATCAGCTCACCATAACAAAGGCACAAAAACTTTACAGAAATATATTTAAAGTTATACAGTGTGTAGCAATGCATACTCAGGAGACAAGAGACAGGAAAATCATAAGACTCAGGTCAACCAGGACTACATATGAACCCATCACAAAACAAAGTGGGAGAAAAAAAAAGCCAGGGATAAAATAGTGGTAAAATTACTTGCCTACCATGTATAAATCACTGGTGTTTGATTTCTCCAGCACACACATACACACAAAACTATAAAATCAAGCCTAATTAAGAAATGGCTCTACCTGTGAATATTTTCTGAAGTATCAAGATAAAACAATGAAATAATTTACAAAAATGCTTTAATATTATTCTATACTTAGTAGAAAAAATATTATTTCTAAATTATGACGACAGATTTCATGACCTTCAAGTTCCACCCTTTGAGCTCTTGATACTAGTTTATCCTACTTTCTCCACATCTCAAAAGAAAAGGAAATTTATATATATGTATGTACACACACACACACACACACACACACACACACACACACAAAAGCTGTTCATTCACCATACATGGGTTGACTTCTGTGGTTACACAATAATGATAAAAACAAATGTCGCCTACCCTTCAGAAGTAAAACCACTTAATTAAAGAAGACTGTGACTGCTCTCCTTCCATTCCCAAAACCAGCACATGAAACACCATTCATTTTTCACTGAGTGAAAAACTGATTTTCTGCAATACTGTTTTGGAGAAAAATTTAAAAAAAATTTTAAAGTAACTTCTATAAACAAAAAGAATTACTGACTCAGTGAAATTTTTTAAATGTGTGTGGGTCTTCATGTGTCTGTGCACCATCTGCATCCCTGCTGGCTACAGGGACCAGAAGAGGGCATAGAATCCCTATAACTGGAGTTACAGAGTGAGCTGCTACGTGGGTGATGGGAATCAAACCCAGGTCCTCTGGAAGAGCCACCTCTCCAGCCCTGCATCACTTACTTTTTAATGACAGACAGCTTTCCCATTTACCAGCATCTTAAATATGTTATGACTCAAAGACGATGAAGTGCAAACTTATTCTAGCCCCTTTCTTTTTCTTGGTTTCTGAAAAACCATTTTTGAGTGTTTATGAGTAACGAGGGAAGCAAGTAGCTGAGCTTCAACACAGAACAGTATCACCAAATAACCACACGCAGAACTGAGCATCAAGCAAGCAAACATTCCCACGGAAGTCAGGCACACCTCTTCTTTTAAAGGCCTTGCCTAACGATTACATAGGACATACCGCTGACTCAGTCCAGTTACCAGAATATTGAAAAGTGCTTCCTAAAATTTCTAATTAAAGCATGTATACGTGATTCGTCCAGTAAGCCAGCAGCTGTTATGACAGAGAGATACAGCTGACGTTATGAGACTCAATTTATTCAAATGCCACCAGTCTACTGCAATGGACTCTTTTGCAGAGTGTTGAGAGAAAACAGTAAGACCTCAAGAAAAGTAGGTTAAATAACACAGAAATCTAAAGCAACATTCCCAAAGACTGTCTCTGCTCTGATCAACTACCTATTAATAATCAAAGAAATGTACTTACAATAACTATTTTCCTGACTACATACGAGCTTTGGTTGTTTTTTTTTTAATCTCCCATATTACTTACAAGACATTAAAAATAAATCACATCTCCAAACAGAACATATCAGCTAAAAATAGTGTATCTATCTCAAAGGCTCAAGCAGAAGCCCTTCTACTGAACTAAATTTAGTGGGGTTTTTTTTTCATCTCTGTATCTTCAAAATGCATCTTCCATGTTTAGGAAGCACCCAAACTAGTGTCCATATATTCTCCAGTGGGTCGTGGGGAGAATCTAACGACTAAACTCTTCCTGAACATACTGAACATAGCCCACTTCACACACAGGATACATGCAATCAAACTCCTCTTCACTATAACATCGAGTCAACATATGTGTGCATATGTTATACATAATATGTACAAATAATGGAGAGCCCTTCTCGATTATGTTATGCAGTGAAATTTCAAAACACCGGCCTTTTTCAGAAACAGAAGTAAACGCCCAGTGCAAAGGCTGTCAGGTGGGCGGGCAGGTAGGGCTCCACCTGGGACGCGGCGGCAGCGGGGAACGGGAGGCCGTGGTCACGCGGGAGGGTCGAGAAGGGGACAGGGACCTTAAGGGCGACTCCACCCACGGAGCAGCTCGGGCTGAGGCAGGAGGGCTCCCACAACCCTCATCAGCACCACCCAGCCGGCGCCCTGAGGCGGTGGCAGCATCGCGACGCCGGCTCGGGAGCCGGAGGCTGAGGCCGCGACCTCCGTCCGAGCCCCAGGCTGAGGCCGCCCGCCCTCCCGTCAAGGGCCGCAGGAGGGTGGGAAGGTCACGGCCGCAGGAGGCCCGGGCCGAGCGGCCACCAAGCCCGCGCTACCTTTGGCCTCGCAGTCGGCGCAGTACTTGTTGTCCTCCTCCCTCAGCAGTTTGGACAGGATGAGCTGGTGCTGCTCGTTCAGCTTCTGAGCTTTCTCCCGACAGGAGCGTGTCGCCATGTCGGCGGCGGGGCGGCGGGCCGGGGACGCGGGCGGGCGGGCGGCGCTGGCGGAGCCGGGTGAGCGAGGGCACCTGGCGCCGCTGGGGCCGCGGGCGGACTCGGCCCAGGAAGCGGCGGCGGCGACAGCGGCTGGAACCGGAGGAGGGGCGGCGGCGGCCGAGGCAGCGCCGACGTGTCCCCGCCTCCTCGCCCGGCCCGCCGCACGCTCCGCCCCAGCCGGCAAGGGGCGGGGCGGAGAGAGCCGCAACTTCCGGGAGGACGGAGCGGTGGGCGCTGCGCGTGCGCCAAGCTGCCCGTGCGCCGGGAGTGTCCCAAGGTGATTCCAGAAATCCTCTGGAGCTACCCAGGGCGAGTTTCCCACTCTTGAGGTGTGATTGTCTCTTGAGGTCTCTGGGGACCTGGAAATGGAAGCGTTTTTGCCAGGAGGCGACTTTCATTTGTTTCTCGGCCTTTGCTTTTGCGTACACAACACGGGAAATGCTCAAATTATAGTTATATTGGGTATAACATGGAAGCAATATTCTAGATTCTAGAGATAACGCATCGAATGAAATGGGACAAAAAATGTCTTACATTTTAGGGGAAAATATTAATCTCGAAATGACATGCCTTGGGGGTTGGGTGGTTACTCTGACATTAGCTATTCGCTCATTTAACCGGAACACATTCAATGGTATTGATAGCTCCATATACAAATAAGTGAGACAGAGTCAAGTCACTTGGCCGTGCTACAAGTTGAAGAGTTAAACCAGACAATAAGCCCCACCCAGAAAGAAGAAAAGTGATCAAGGAGTGAAATGTAAAAGGGGCATCACTTCAGCAAGAAATGATGCGCTGCTAGGGCTCCTTCCCTGGGAGAAACTTCAGTAAAGTCTTTCTTCTCCTAAGGCCCCAAAGACAAACTTCGGTACAGTTCCACCCAAATTCACCCAGGGAAATCAATGAGCTTGTCAGGCTGAAACAGAGTAATGGGTAAAGGGTACGGGCAGGAACACAGGTGGCCTTAAAGTAGCCACACCGGAAGTTCTTCATCCAGCTGGAACAATGGAGTCTCCAAGGCCGCCTAAGGATGGAACTCCCTCCTTGATTTCCCCCCACATACTTCCTCTAGCCCCTCCACCTGACCAACTTCTTCAAGCAGAGCAGAATCACACACAAATGGTTGAGGGATAATTGGATATTCCGGTAAGGGTTCCTCAGGCCTCCCTGTCCCCTCCTACAATGATGAAGAGTCAACAGGCCCAGCTGTGATGATCTTTTGCCAGAAGGCCAAGCAGAATTCCTGAAGACTAAGGCAGCTTACTTCAGGGGCTCTTCCCACAGAGCACAATGTGAACAACATTCTTCAGTGCAAGAAGAGACCAGTGAAAGAGAAGAAATTCTGATTACAGCCCATCAGGGTTCCTAGATTTGAACTCAGTGAAACCGTCGGGATGATCTGGCTTGCTGTGGATTAATATTAGCAATACTATATTAGGATTATGTAAGCAGAATAAACATAGCCTTGGCCTGTGGTAGGAAAGATGCTAAAACTGGCACTAGGCAGGATTCTCTGTGTTACATACTACCTAACTCTCTTGGGCTTAAGATTCCAGAGGGATAGGAGTCAGTTGTGGCAGCAAGCAGCAGGCATGGCATATGGAGCAGAAGCTGAAGACTCGCTTCTTAGGACAACAAACAGGAAGCAGAAGAGCATGCTGGGAACTTATAGATGCTTTTCAAACTCAAAACCTAGCCCAAGGGGCATACTTCCTCGAGCAAAGCCACACCTCCAAATTTTACAGTGTCACGAACTGGGGATCAATTATTTCAACATCTGGAGCCTATGGGAGCCGCTCTCATTCAAACCACCACAGTATGGCAACTAGATGAGCCAGGCAACAGAGAGGATGTAGTTTAGCAACCTAGGACTCCCCTTGGCTATACATACATCTCTCTTCTTTAAAAACAAAAGTTATTAATTCTTTAAGAATTTCATATGGACAATATATTTTTAACATATTTACCCCCACTCCTCCTCTAACTCCTCTCAGATCTACCTCTAATTTAGTGTCCTCTGGGGTTTGTGTGTGTGTGTGTGTTGTTTTTTATAACTCATGAATTTTTTTATACTGCCCATACACTCATGGCTGTGTGGTATCCTCTAGAACATGGTGAACCTACCAGGGATCGCCTCCATAATGAAAACTAATTGTCCCTTTTTCCACAGCCATCAGCTGTCAATAGCTACTCAGGCAGGGATGGGATCCACAAGCCCCTCCCACCCACCATGCTGGGCTGTTGACTGGCTTGATCTTGGGCCAAGTTTCTGCAGACACAGTCGCTCTGAGCTGGTGAGTATACGGGTGCCATCGTGGCCAGAAGACAGGGTTTTGCTCTGGTCCTCTCCTATTTCCTGCCTCTCACCGTCTTTTCACACCCTTTCATGATAGTTCTTGAGCCTTTCAGAGAGAGGCGGTGATGGGAATGTCCTGTTTATGTACATCTCTCTTCTAACAAGGATGCCTAAGAGTCTTACCTGAACATAATACGCATTCATATCCCTCTCTGAACAGTGAACCTCACAGCCTAGGGAGCAACCTAGGAACCCTGCCCACCTGTATCAAGCTGAGAGCTCACCCCACATTGATCAAAGGAGAAGTTTCTCCTCCCCTGACAGCCATCAAATTTGGGCAGTTTCTGTTCAATTATATTTTCAGTTATGTCTATGGGTAAGGGGCCATCAAACCTGAACAAGTTTTGGGTGTATATGTAATAAGGCAAACTGTGTCCCCAAGTGAATTTTTATGAAGACTCTCTTACTTATCACCTTATGTCAATGCATATTTGGGCATGCATATTATTAAAATTAGATGCATTATGAGAAGGGGCGTGCACAGTGAGTGAATGGCTACATAAACTACACTCCTAGTAGCCAAACTCCTCCTCTTCTTGAGCCCCATAAAAGGAAGTCCCAAATACCAACTGGGGCTCTTGAGTATCCTCACTCATGCAGGCTGCTGCTCTCTTCTACTGTATTTTGGTCTTTTCTGTTGTTTTGCTTTTATTTATATTTCCTTGCTACTTTTTCAGTTTTTCTGTATGCTTTTATTTCATTCTTGAATAAGAGGACAAGAACCTAGAAAGATCCATCCCAGATCCTAATGATCTTTAACAAAGATGCTCAGAATCTTTAAATGAATCAAAGCTTAAGCTTCACAATTCTGAAAAATGACCAGGACCTCAGAGTGAGTTTCAATACATAGAATGAAAACTGACTCATGTTACTAGGGAGGTAAATATCGAGGAAGAGATGCATACACAAAAAGTTAAGAAGCTTGGAAAACAAAGAGGAACACAGGGGTACCATGAAGGGTTGAATAAATCAAATTAAGTAACATTATGGAAGGCCTGGGCAGCCAAGCAAAGCAATACTATCTCAACACAGTTGGCAATTGATTCTGCACTTTAGGTAGTAACACAATAAAAAAGGCTTTAGTCCAGCAATAACCAGTTAAGAAACATTATTTGTAATGTCCTCACTCTGCCCTCTGAACACTTTGCCTAGCACTGTAGGTATTCAGAAAGCAGAAGGCAGGCTCACTACCAATGAATGACCCATAGGATAGACTGAAGGGGCCAGTGGATATAAAATTCATACTGCATACACAACATTAAATGTTTTTGTAGCTCCATCTAAAAATAGAAAGAAAACAAAGCTGATCTTCAGGTATTCATTTTAGCAGCCCTTTTTAAAATCAATGTATCCAAAATACCATTTCAACATATAAGAACTTTAAAGAAAAATTATAAGGATGTTTTAATCTTTGTTTTCATATTGTCATCAATATATGGTGTGGGAAGTCCTTCTGTCTATGTGTTGCTTTCATTGGTTAATTAATAAAGAAGCTGCTTTTGGCCAGTGGCTTAACAGAGGAAAGGCTGAAAGAGATATAGAGAGAGAGTAGGTAGAGTCAAAGAGAAGTCATGTATCCCGGCCAGAGACAGATGCCAAGCAGAACCTTGCCGGTAAGCCACAACCACATGGCAATACACAGATTAATAGAAATGAGTTAAATTAAGATGTAAGAGCTAGCCAATAAGAAGCTACAGCTAATAGGCCAAGCAGTGATTTAATTAACACAGTTTCTGTGTGGTAATTTCAGGACTGAGCAGCCGGGAACAAACAAGTGACCTCCTACTACAAATATACAATGTATTGTGTGGCTTTTTTTTTTTTTAATACTAACAGCTTATTCCTGTATGGTATAACCAACCTCCAAATGCTCAATAGCCACAGGTGAATAATAGCCACCTCGTTGAAAATTACTTCTCTGGATAATCTATCTGGATGCCACTGAGTTAGAGTTGATTGTGTTTTAAGGTTGTAGTAGGAAGAAAGAGAGTGATGGAAAGCATTTGGGGAGGAAGACAACATTGCACTCCTTTGCCAGTAACCGTCCAGTGTAATACAGACCTATGAGCAAAGCATGAGTACACTGTAAAGTCTGTAGCAACTATAAAACACAGAGCGAAAGGAATTGAATGTCCCGTTAGCCTGGGAAAGAATCCAGCAAGGCTTCATAGGGGAGATTGGGCTTAAACTTGGTTTGAGAAAATGTAGGAATTCAAGTGAATGACGATGAAAAAGAGAAAATGCAATGGCTTTTTAAGATGTATGCAGATTCATGAAAGTACAGGATTACATGGAAGATATATGATCATGGGAGGCTACAGGCTGTTCTGTCTACTCCGCACACCTAAGGGCTGCCTTATCAAAAGATCAAGGCAGTTTCTTTATTCAACCGATGAAAGCAACAGAAATACAGAAGGACCCTCCTACACCAGCACAAAGGGTAGATTGAAGTCAAGGAGTTTAAGCTTTGAGACTAGCTATAGGGTTTGAATGCAAGGGGGCATGAGAGACAACAGGCTCTTTTACCGAGAAAAATGACTTCAAAGGCTTTGTTCTTGGTGAAGCAGTGGCAATGTGGAGAATCTGGATCGCAGAATCTGTTATCAGAGGAACAGATGATAGGGCTGATACAGTAACAGTCCAAAGAAGATCTGATGAGGCCTATTTTAAGGAAATAGCATAAGATTTGAGAGAGAGACAGAATCAAGTGACATTTTAAAATTAGAAACAGCAAGATTTGGCAGCTGACTGTATGTGGGGAGGTGAGAGAAAGGAGGTGAAAATAACACTAAGACTTCTAAGTTGGGAGACAGGTAAAATTGAGATGCCATTAACCCAGATCAAGATGAGAAGGGGCAGGCCCTTTTGGTCTGGCAACAACAGAGCTGAATTGGTGGCTAACCTGCTAACTCTTCCAGCATTCTGCTCAATTCACTGTCCTACTGCCTGTCACTAGGACTTCCTAGTCAGCAGCATTGTCACCATTATCTCAAGTCCTGACACCAGTCACAGCCTAGGAGGACACACCAGAAAGCAGGTCATAGCCTAGAGCCATAGAGAGTCCAAAGGACAGCTTTGTTTGCCTACCCAAGGATCAGGTGTCCTGTTTCCTGGAGGGGCTCCCTGGCCGAAATGGCATCAATTCTCTACACAGCCTTCAGGTTTGCCTTCCAGGATAAATCCATATGCTGTTGTTTTGTTTTGCTTCTTGATTTAAAAAATTCGTCACCAGGCTGTTGAGAAGTGAGAGGACTTATCAGGTAAAAGCATTTGCCATCAAAACTGACAACTTAAGTTTGATCTCCAGAACCCACAGGATGGAAAGAGAGAATCAATGCCCACAAGTGTCCTCTGACCTCTGCATCCATGTTATAACACCATCCATGTGGTAGCATGTGCTTCTACACACACATATACAGATAAGTAAATAATAGTTTTAAAGCTACACCAAAGAGGCTTCCTCTCCTTTTCTCTGCCACTATGCCTCTTACTCCTGATTCAGTCTCTCACCATGTCATCTCACAAAAGACTTTCAAAATCAAATGATTCCCTATCAAGAAATAAAATAAAAATCAACCCATTTTCCCCCTCCACAGACTGACATCTTAAGAAAATCAGATACAACTCGAAGGCACTGAAGGAGAATCCTGCTCGGTCTGAAACTGTGTATGCTGAGTCGTGGTCATCCGTCAGTCTTCCCAGATGAAGCTGGAAGTCTTTACCCTAGAGAATTGGTCATGGTTAGTTGGGAATCTGACTTGTTTTTCACCTGTTTTGATGTGAGTCAGTTGGCTGTTCTAATACACAAGATTATTTGAAAAGAAAAAAAAAGTTAAACCAGAAAAGGCTACTTACTACTTGTGGTTCCTAAAAAATGTATAGAACACTTTTATGATCTATGATTAAGTACCAGTATTCTCTTCTTCACAGAAATAGTGAAATATATATACATATATATGCAAATGTTATATATAAATACATATAAATAATTACATTTATTTATTTGTGTGTGTTTGTGTGCATACATCGGCAAATACACTTGCCATAGTATACATAAGGAGGTCAAAGAACATCCTTTGAGAGTTTGTTCTCCCCTACTATATGGGTTCCAAGAGTCAAGTTCAGACCATCAGGCTTGGTGGCATGTACCTATACCCACTTGCTGGTCTAGGAGTAAAGTTTCTGTTGAAGATGACTCACACAGCCCTTCCCCACCTTCCGTCAGAAGTGAGTTCTTTCCCAGTACTCCTTTTGAAGCAAGAGCCTATTTATACAAGGATCCAAAACATTCCACTGCTCAACACAGGATAAAGAACTTTGCAAATTCCTCCATCCTCATCCTTTTAGCACAACAACAGAGATGCTGAAATGTGTTTAGTGGTCATACTTGCTACAAGTAGCCAGCAGGACACAGGGAATCCTTTAGTCACTGGGATGCAGTTTTGGAGACTGGGAAAGCAATCTTCATAGGTCGCTAAAGGCAGAGGTCTGATCCCAACCATGGAAGGGGTGACTTCTCATGTCTGACCGTGGAAACTGTTGACTTCTGGACGTTACTCTCCTAAGCACTTTATCAAAGCATAATTAAATAAGTGTGGGCGGCTTCTATGAAATTGCCCCTTCTCGTCCTATACATGCCCGAACCCACTGTCACTTTACACTTTTCCTCACAACTCATTCAGCCATCCAGCCAGCGGTATATTTTTGAGCTCCTTCTGTGTACCAAGTACACTGGTGGACCAAAGTCAGGATAGCTCCTGACAGTCCAGTTTTATAGTCTCGTTTTTACTCTAAAATCACAAGGTGGGGCAGGCAAGCAATCAGGATTTGACAGAAGCATAGTTGGCAACCAGCAGGTTATTAAGGGCAATGACCTATTGTTTCAGCTTCTCCTCTAGGTCATTCTGTTCCAGGTAGCAAGTGAAGTCATGTCTGGCAAATAGGTCGTACGATCTGTGCTTTAAGTAAATCAGTAGATAAATCGGTTTCTAATAATTAGTCTTTTCTACCTAATTCTACTTCATATTTATATTTGAGAAACACACACACACACACACTATACTTGAGACAGGCCCTTTCTATGTAGCCTTTACTTGCCTAGAGCTCCCTATATAGACCAGGATGGCCTCAAACTCAGAGATCCTCCTGCCTCTGCCTCTTGAAAATTAAAGGCAGGCACCATCATGCCCAGCTGAAACAGAACTTTTAAAGTAACTTTTTAAAACATAGACTCTAACATACACAATTCTGTTTTATAAAGCCTGTTAATAGCACTTCTTTTTAAATTCTTTGTTTTATTTGTGTATTCACTAATGCGTTTGTGTAGACACTTGTGCACTACAGTGTGGGTATGAAAGTCAAAGCACAGCTCGGGAGCGTTCATCCTCTTCTTCCACCCTATGGCTTCTGGGGATTGAGCGCAGGTCATCAAGCTTGGCAGAATGCAACCTTACCGGCTGAGCCTTCTTGCTGGCCCTATTTATATCACTTCTAATTTACTTCAAATCTTGGTCAAACCCCATATTTTATTTGGTACATCTGTTTTTTTTTCCCTCGCTTAATAAAAAAATTTCACAGAATCAGCATTTCAGTTTAGAAAGATAAATTCTAGCTAATCATAATGTCAAAATTGAAAATGGCACTAACAACAAAACCTAAGAAGACCTGATTGGGTGCACTCTGCTCTCCCAGATCTGACCGAGGCAGGGTCTAACTTCAACAACTTCAGTGACTGAAGGGAAGACTCAAAGGAAAGAGGATAAGTTATTCAATTTTATGTAAACAGGAGACATACATCCAAGCTAAAAGATACATAGGCAATAGACTTACTGGGGGATCTGCCTTGTGTCTGGCCCTGGTTATTATGGTAGCGATGCCTCTATTCTGCTTTGAACAATGATTCCTCTCACCTATTGAGTGTGTTTCTGAGAAATGACTGCCATCCACAGCCCTTATACTACACATGTGACCGCTCAGATTCTTTTCTTTTGAAAGCCAAACTTCAGAGGAGGACCATCATCAAGCAGATGCAGCAGGGGTCACTCATCCGCACAGAAACCTTGTCCTCCTATCCTGCTCTCTGATCCCCACAGCCACTTCAACTTTGATCCTTTCTAAAAACTGGCTAGTCAGCTTCTCCTCAGATTCTCTGATGGCTACCTGTCTGTCTTTTCATGCTTTTCTCTTTGTTTGTTAGAAAAAAGTAAATCAAAGTGAGACAGACTTAGGGAGTGGACCGCCATTGCTGACAAGGAGCACCGATCTGAATCTGTGTGACCTTTCAGCATTAATACACGGAAAGCTAACTCCAGTTTGATTATGTTAAGTGGTAAGGCTGGGAAAATTAGATCCTTAGGGCAGAATCATCATGGATGGGATTATTGTCTTACATCAGGGGCCCAAGCTCCTAAAACAAATGAGAATGCAGGGAGAGGAGAATTGTCTGTGAGCCACGTTCTGCCTAGATGATCTTTTCTTGGACTTCCCACCCTCCAGACAGTGAGCAACATAATTATTTTGTTTATAGGCAGTTTAGCCTAAGGCTTTTTTTGTGATAGTGGCCTGAACAGACTAGGATCATGAAAGAACATGGCCTCTTTTTCCTAGTCTTTAAAAGAATCCATTCCTTTAAAGGAGGTCTTTGTCATTTAGCAACCTTGCCGTGATGAGACATTTTACACAAAATTTTCTCCTAGTTTACCTTCTTATAAAAATTACCATCTTCATGACTTTAACCTAAAAATAACATCTTAAGAGGAGGGGAAAAAAGAAAACTGGTATAGCTTTGTTTAAAATCCATCCCTTGTTACCTTAAAATAGACAAAAATATCTTAGATCAAAAAATGTACTGGCCATAGAAGAAAAAAATTGAAAATAAAAAAATCTCTAAATTTTAAATTTCCTGCCCTTCAAAACAATGTAAAATGCAATCCAAGTATGGTGACTCAGACCTTTAATCCCAGCACTTGGAGATAGAGACAGGAATAGCAGTGTTTAAGGTCACTGTCTGCTACATAGTGTGTTTGAGTTCAGCCTAGCCTACGTGAGGCCCTTTTGGGAAAAAAAAAAGGCAAACTAGATATAGAGAATGTGGGGTCTGAATGAGAATAGTCCCCATAGACTCACAGGTTTGAATACTTGGTTCCCAGTTGGTGGGCTGCTTGGGAAGGATTAAGAGGCGTGGCCCTGTTGGAAGAGGTGTGACACAGGAGCAGATCTGCCATTTGAAAAGTCTCCTGTCATTCTCCATGCCCTCCAGCTTCTTACATCAGATCCAGATGTGAGCTCCCAGCTGTTCCTGTCACCAAGCCTTTGCTCTGCCATCATGGACTCTGACCCTCTGAAATCATAAACTTAATTAAACCTTTTTTTAATAAGGTGCCTTGGTCATGGCGATTTGTCACAGTGATAGGAAAGTAGCTGAAACAGTGAACATATCTGGAAAAAACTGGCTGAGAAAATGTGTAAGGAATTCAAAAGACAATAAGAAAAAGGCAAATGACCCATAAAATAGTAAAAGATTCAGAGACAATACAAAAAGAAATATGTGACTGACCAATAAGCCCATCATTAGTCATAAAGGACACATAAATAAAAATCACAGTGTGGTGCCACTTTCAACTTGCTAGAATGACTAAATTTTTTTAAAAGACTGACAATATCAAGTAGGTAAACAATTGAAATTCTCATTGTCAACAGGAATATGGAATTGTGTAACCATGTTGGAAAACAAGCTACAGATATACTACTTCTATATTCCAATTATTTTACTTCAATAGAAATGAAAATGGTATGCACAAAAAGATTTATACAAAATCATTTGCAGCACCTTTATTATACTATCTGTATTAGTCAGGGTTCTCTAGAGAAGTAGACCTTACAGAATACACACACACACACACACACACACACATATATATATATATATATATTGAATAGTTTATAGGCTGTGATCCAGCTGGTCCAACAATGGCTGTCTACAATGGAAGGCCCAAGAATCTAGGAGCTATTCAGTCTACAAGGCTGAATTTCTCAATTAGTGTTCGGTGTATGCTAGACTCCCAAAGAAGTAGGCTCTAACGCTAGTGAAGGAATGGACTTGTTAGCAAGAGTAAGAGCAAGCAGGCAGAGAGCAGGCTTCCTTCTTCCATGCCCTTTATATAGGTTGTCAGAAGAAGGTGTGGCTCAGTTTTAAGATGGATCTTTCTACCTCAGAGACCCAGATTAGAAGTGGATCTTCCCACTTCAAATGATTTAATTAGGAAAAAAATCCTTCCCAGTTATGCCCAGACATTTTTGGTTTAAGTTAATTCCAGGTATAGTCAAGTTGACAATGAAAATAGCTATCATACTAGCCAAAGCCTGGAAATAACCTAAACGTTCATAAAGAAGAGGATGTGTGAAGAACTAATGATGTTACACTGTGGAACACTAGTTAGCAAGGGAACAAACTACTGGTGCACAAAACAACACATTTGGTTCTCAAAATATTACATGCAGTTAAAACCTAAGCAAAATAATATGTTACGGAAATGTTCTGTGTGTGTGTGTGTGTGTGTGTGTGTGTGTGTGTGTGTGTGTGTGTGTGTTGTTAGGGATCAGACCCAAGGCTCTGGGAGAGATAGATGAGCACCCTACCACTGAGCTACATACTTAGCCTTAGCTATTAGCTTATTTGCATCTTATTTGAAAGGGATGGTTTACCTGGGTTTGTACTGTTGTATAACTCCTTATCTCTATCCACAGGATAAGTACATTTTTGTTGTGATAAATTATTCTTTCATAGAAAGAATATTGCGAAAGGTGTTGAGGAAGGTTACTTTGTATGGAAGCACCAGGAAACTGAGCATAACTTGCCTTCATTCTTATATATTATTCTTTTGTTTTACCTTGATTCTAGATGAATTCTCATTATGCAGCCGTGACTGGCCTGAAATGCACTATTCTCAAACTTCAGTGATCACTTTGCCTCTGCCTCCTGGGAATGAAGCTACACCATCCCACTCAGGCCTTGTCCATTTTTCTTGACTCTGTGCTGAGCTTTCCTCTTGGCTCTTAGAAGTCTGCTCTGCATTTTTGGGTAACTCCCAGAGCATCTCATCCCTATCTATCTATCTATCTATCTATCTATCTATCTATCTATCTATCTATCTATCTACCTATCTACCTATCTATCTCTGAACTTGTGAGAAACGTCTCTTCTAAATGGGATGCACATCTGTGGTGGAATACTATCTAGTCATAAAAATGCGCGGGGTTCTGTCCTTCGTGGGAGTAGGAAGTAAACTGCAGTATGTCAAAAGAAATGAGTGAGGCGCCGTAAGACAAATGCCACATGTTCTCATTTGTGTGAGTTATACAGAAGTAGATCTTATAGAAGTAAAGAGTAGAGCTGTAGTCAGGAGAGGCTAGGAAGTGTGTGTGGAGGGACAGGTGGAGAAAGGTCAGATAAAGTTAACCAAGTAAGCTGAGAGAGTCCCAGTTTTCTGCATAGCCGTGACAACAATTTACAATAATTTATAGCGCATTCTATAGAGAACTAGAAGAATGACCTCTAACGCTTTCTTGGTTAATGAAATGGCAGAAAATTAAGGAGGTGGCTATACTAATTTCCCTCATCTGATCATTACAGATGGTATGCATGTTAGTGCCATACTGCATTCCAAAAATGTGTATGACTATTGTATGTCCATGAAAAAAGAGATATAACAATAAACATAATCTTCATGTAAAAATCAGCAAAACTTCTCTTTCTTTCTGGTTACTTCTTTTACTGGGGCTGAAGCCCTCAGCCCAGGACTTTGTGTCTTTCTCAGTGTGTGTACTTATCCAGGCTCTACTGTCCCAACTTCGTCTTTTAATTTCTCTCTGAGGCACTAGCGCAGTAATCTTTACATGTGCCCAAAGCCACTGGTCCTGGCAAATTTGATAGACACTCTCCCCAGGCTCCAAGATTCCTTGCCAGATTTTTGTCTCTCCCACCACCCCTCGAAAGTTTCCCATCACTTCTGGTGCTGTATTTTTCCATCTGTCATCTCCCACTCCAATTCCACATTTTTACCTTGGTACTTTACCCTGGCAACTCTGACCATCTGCTCTGCTTAGTAGGTGCCAAATCAGCATCTTCTTGTCTACATGATTATCTTGTTTTGGTCCCTCCAGAGGGTGAGCTGTCCTATCTCCTCACCTAACAGCTCCTTAGACATTGCTACCACCACAGACGATGTTCAGTGAACTTCAGACCTGTCATAGAAGCCACATTCTTTTAATTCCTAGAAGAACATGACAACATTTAATGGTCAGTCTTGGCTAGGTGCATGTTTATGATCCCAGCATTGGAGAGGCTGGGGAAGGAGGATGGCTGCAATTTGGAGGTCAGTCTGACCTACATAGTCAGTTCCAGGCCAGCCAGGGCTACATAGTGAGACCCTATCTTAACAAACAAACGGGGGCAGGAGGCAAGCAGAGAAGCAAACCCAAATTCAATCTCCTCCTAGTTCAGGATCCACTTTCTAACTTCCCTTAACATCAGCAAGTTCAAAATCTCAACCCCTCAACCGTCTACTCTAGAATCTTCTTTGGTTCATTCTAAGTAATAATAATAAAAAGCCCAATAAGTGGTCCAACCACTTCACCTCTTTGTTTAAACTATCTCATATGATAGATATCAGAGAAGCTACCATTTAAAACAGTTTTAGCTCATCTGTTCCGTCCACCCGGATGGACCGTTATTTTCAGCAACCCTTGACCCTAATTAGCCGATGACATTTTCTCAGGCTCCACAGAAGTCACTTCAAAGGGCAGGGTCATCAACTATCAGCCAGGAAAAAAAAGCAGTTTAAAAGGCCAAAAGTTCCTAGCAGTTAAAGGGCTTAAGTCTGCTTTCTTATATTTATTTATTCATTCATTCATTCAAGAAACATTTTGATCATAGAATATTGACTAGTCAGTGGGGATGTGTTTGTTATATTGTTTTCCCTGGGGAGAAATGAATCCAGATAGGGCACCAACAACTGACCAGAGAAACAATTCTATCCCATTCGAACTTGGTGACCCAATGACTCTGAGCTACTTCGAAGAGAATGGATGAAGGGATACTTACAGGATCAGGAATGAGCATTAGTTCTAATCTACATGGGAAGAAGAAAAATAAAAGAAATCCTGAGTAAACTGGGAGCCTGGGGACCATGGGAGAGGGTAAAAGGAAAAGGGGAGGAAGGAAGGGGAGCAGAGAAAAATATATGGCTCAATAAAAGCAATAAATAAAAAACCCCTAAAAAAGAGAGAGAACAAAATAGTAGCTGCAGCAAAGATGAAGGATTTTTGCAAAGCCTAAAATATTTGTTACTTGATTTTGTTGCAGCAAACTCTTTAGGTCTGTGCAAATGGCTTCTGTTATTATTATAATGATTTGTTTCCATGTTACCATAAACTGTCAATTTCATAATTATGAAATTATTCACTTGGAAAAAATGAGCATTAGTGACGCCAAAACAGCTGCATTGAAGAAAACCACCACATCAGCACAGATGATAGCGTTTGAAAGCTACTGAGATGGAGCTCTATATTCTACATGTTCTAGTTTAGCAGTCCCTGGAACCACTGCAGCTAAGAGAGGACTGGGCACGAGAGAGGAGGGGCTGTCATCTCAAACGTTTGTAATCTCAGAGTTTGAAGATCTTTCCCCTCACTCCTGTGCTCAGGGAATGTTATTGTGCTGGTGTCTTAGGGTTTCTGTTGCTGCGATGAAACACCGTGACTGAAAAAGCAAGTTAGGGAGGAAAGGGTTTATTAGACTTACACTCGAGCATTGCTGTTCCTCACTGAAGGAAGTCAGGACAGGAACTCAAACAGAGCAGGAACCCGGAGGCAGGAGCTGAAGAAGAGGCCATGGAGAGAAACTGCTTATTTGCTTGCTTTCCATGACTTCTTCAACCCCCTTCTTATAGAACCCAGGACCAGCTGCCTAGGGAGGGCACCACCCACCATGGACTGACACCTCCCCCATTGATCACTAAATGAGAAAATACCTTAAAGCTGGATCTTGAGAAGGCATTTCCTCAGCCGAGGCTCCCTCCTCCGATAACTCTAGCTTGTGTCAAATTGACATACAAAATCAGCCAGTGCAGTTGGTCTTGCATAGGGGAATCAATCAAATCTGCTCTGACTACGAGATAAAAATGTTCGTGTCATGCACAGAGGACTACGCTGTACGATAGTCACAAGTCCCCGTTCTGAAGCCCATCACAGTGTGTCTTAGTTAGGGTTGTATTGCTATCAAGAGATATCATGACTACAGCAACTCTTATAAAAGGAAAACATTTAGTCCACTATCATTATGGGAAGAAGCATGGAGGCATACAGGCAGACATGGTGCTGGAGAAGGAGCTGAGAGTTCTACATCTTGATTTGCAGGCAGCAGGAGTGTGTGCCACACTGGGAATAGCTTGAGCATATAAGACCTCAAAACCCACCTCCATAGTAACAAACTTCCTCCAAGAAGGCCACACCCTCTAATAGTACCACTCGCTATGAGTAGACTCATTCAAACACATGAGTCTATGGGGGCCAGTCCTCTTCAAACCACCACACAGTCTAAAGAAGATAGATAGCGATCGCATGACCATGGAAGCGAGGCTCTGAAGGAAGGGTGTTAATACACTTCTGAGGAGAATCATGGCCTTCATCATGGAACTCTTCTACAAGAAAAGATTCAAGTGTGCTAGCCAAAAAAATGATCTGGTGTTTGTGTTCAGGCGTGGGCTGAAAACATGTAATGCTCACATTCAAAGAAGTGACTTTATATAGCTGAGAATATCAAAGGCTTCATGGTACACGATGAAGCTGGGGAAGTGGGCAGGGGCCAAGCCACACTGGCTTTGTTGTCCTGAAAGCCAACCACTCAGTTCTCCTATGAGGCAAGCACGCGTGACAAGCAATCTGAGCTGCTGCCCTTCTGGCTCTACTACGGTGCTCTCACTGGGGCACACTTCCCCTGGGCCAGTAATTCACAGCCCACAACTGAATGTACCCAGATATTTGGTGTGGAGCTGAGTAACTATCAGACAAAAGGGTCCTTTAATAGCAACACTGGCTCAGGGCCATGATGACCTGGCCAATCTGTTCTCAGAACTTTTGTGGCAATCTGAGCCTCTTTTCCTGTCTAGCCTACTTCCTCTTCTGGAGAGCTGCAAGGCAGTCTGACGGTCTACATTCTCCAGCTCCGTCTCAATAGGTGCACCTCCCGAGAAATACCCTTCACGGCTAATCCCATTTTAGCATCTGTTTCTTGAGGAACTCAGACTAACAGTTTGTTTCCTATGATTGGAATTTCTGCCTTTTGTTTTGTTTTATTCTTCTCTTAGACATTACACTCCCCCCACCCCACACCGTAGTTTTCCCTCCCTCCACTCTTTCCCATCCTCCTCCATACCTCCCCTCTCTCTTTTTTGCCTTTAAGAACAACCAGAAGTTGTGTATTTAAAACTCTGGATTGACATCATCAGATTTATGGTGTAAGGGAAAAGAAAACAACTTACTGGCAGCGATACGGGGAACAGATTGAATGTAGGCAAGAATGACTGCCGGGGACTGGCTAACTCTCTCTGGCAGAGTGTGGACGCGATGATCATTAGGTCTGGGTAGTGGCGATGGAGATGGTAGGAAGTGGGTGATCTTGAGAAGCAGCAGAGAAGAAAAGCCAACAAGACACAGTAGACTACAGTCGGAAGAAAAGAGAAGCTCAGCACCATGGAGACCAGGATGGATTTGCTCACACAAGAAAGGCAGCCACCCCAAAGGACAAACCCCAGTGCTTTAAAGTGGTGTGGCCCAGCTCTACATCAATACAATGGTCAATTATGTAAAAGCAGTGCCTGGGAGAGATGATGTCTTGAAGGTGTAGAGAACAACAGTTCACACAAAGCCTGGGAATATAGCTCAGTAGCAGAGTGGAGTTATGGCGTGAATTCCCAATAGTACTAAATGAATAATAAATCAATCAAAGTGTATGGGAGCACATTCCTATAATCTCAGCACATGGAAAGCAAAACCAAGATCACCCACACTCCAGGCCAACCTTGTTTACTTAGTGAGTTCTAGTCCATCCAGAACTAGAACAGTCTATCTAGAACATAGTAACATTCTGTCTCAAACAAAACAAAACAAAACCAACAACAACAAAAAAAAAACCCATACCATAATTATCTGCTTAGAATTCTATAGTGGCTTCTCATTTCTTTTGGGACCACAAAAATGCCTAACCACACATGGTGTACACATAGCATTTGCTCCCTGAGCTTTGTTCTTGTGATGATCTCTATCTGAGACTCCTCTCCATGCCCCACGCTTATGTATGGCCATTTTTATACAGTTTATGGCTCATTGAAGATTCCACGCTTTTTCTTAACGATTTTTGCTTGTGTGTGTGTGTGTGTGTGTGTGTGTGTGCCACATGTGTACAAGTGCCCAAGGAAGCCAGAGAGAGCACTGGATTTCTCAGAGCTGGAGTTATAGGCAGTTGTAAGCCACCTCCCATTGCTACTGGGACCCAAACTTGGATCCAATGGAAGAGTAGCAATTAACTGCTGAACCATCTCTCCAGCTCTGTCATTCCCATTTCTTTATTTTTCTTTATAGCCTATGACAACATCAACAGCTGACCAATCAAATCTCAACTTTCCCATGAAGACCCCATAGACTTTTTCTGCCCTCATCAGTCACCTTTCTCTATAAATCCGTTTACAATTGTATATAATTGTAAATACAATATATTGTATTTGTAGATTTTTTTTTACTTTGGCTTTCCACACACCTTGTTTTCTACAAGTAGATGGGAAATTCCTAGAAGAAAGGCATTCTGTCTTATGTCTGTTTTGAACAGTGCTTTCAAGAGTATTACCCTCTCCAGAAGAGATACTTTCTGTCCCCTGGAATTAACAGGTGATTGAATTAAATGTAGGCATTGTTTACAACTTCAGGGTCCTGGGAAAGAACAGTGATCAGGCTGTCGAGTTGGGGGTTGTTTGTCTGCTTTTGTTTTTCAGTGGGACAGGGGGTAGCTAGGAATCTGACCTCCAAACTAAAAGTCCCATGATGGGTAAACTTAGTCGAATGAGAGGAGAGCATAAAGAAGGAGTCTGAGCCAATATTTCATAAAGAATGTAGAGGAAGAGGAAAGAGATATCCTGATTCATTGGGACAGGCAAATATCAAGCTAAATCATGGACTTACTGGCTAGAGACAGTCAGAGAAGGGCAGTCGTGAGGCTGGAGGCTAGGATCGTCAATCCTGACATGGTCTGTGCTGTCCCTGAAAATTTCGTGATTAATCCAACAAATCATTATATCACCAGCAGTTGTCAACCTTCTTTAGGCTGCGACCTTTTGATATAGTTCCTCATGTGGTAGGGACCCCAACAATAAAATTATTTCACTGCTGCTTCACAACTGTAATTTTGCTACTGTTATGAATTGTAATGCAAATATTTGATATGCAGGATATCTGATATATGACCCTCAAAGAGATCGTGACCCATAGGTTGAGAACTACTATTCTAGCCGTCTCCATCTGAGAAGATAGCATAGCCAATGAAATGCTTGCCTTGCAAGCCTAAGGACCTGGCTTTGATCTCCAGAACCCATGTGAAAATGCAAAGGCATTTTGTAATCCCAAAGCTGGGGAGGTAAAGATAGGCAGATCTCTCGGGGTTTCTGGTTAGCTTTAAGTCAATGAGAGACCCTGTCTCAAAAAACAAGTTTAGAGGATTCCTGAGAATGACACCCAAGATTTTCCCCTGACCTATATCCACGCACGCATGCATGCACGCACACGCGTGCACACACACATCTGGACACACACATACACCTGCATATTTATTTATTTATATATACACACATCTGGACACACATATATACACACACACACACATAAGAACTGGAGCTTTTGAATAAGTGGTTAAGACATGAAAGCTGTGCACTTATACAAGAAACTAAGGGAACAGAGAGTCCTTCGACCTGCTGAAGACACACAGAAGCTGTCATATGTGAGGATCAGACCCTATCTAGACACCAAATCTGTTGTCACTTTCATTTTGAGTGTTCTAACCTGCAGAGCTATAAGCAGTCTCTTGATTATATCTTGATTATAAATCACCCAGTCGAAAGTATTTTCATTATAGTAGTCCCTATGACAATTTCCTTTTCTCTTACACATGGTCCTTTTGTTTGGGAGAAATATTAGGCCCAGTGTCAGGATGGAACCAGAGAGGTTGGGAGATGTCCTTGTGGTCCATTCCAATGATATCTTGTCATCTAAGGGAAAGGCCTGTGAAGGGACAGTAGCCTCAGACAACCACTTAGAAAAGTTAATAAGGACATCTGTAGAAACAGGTTAAGGTTGCCGCTGTCTCTTGCTCTTCTACTTGAAAAAGGAATCACCAAAACCTGTAATTTCATGACAGGCTTAGTATGGGCTCATTCTACAACTAACTAAATAAATAATAGAAGACAAGCTGCACTTGTTTTGCTCTTCAGTAGCCGTGTTCTAAAACTAGAGTTAGTGAAAAGTTATTTTGTAGGCAAGTCACTAAACAAATGCTTCGTTGTATGTGATTTTCAAAAATAAAAATAGCGACACTCTCCAATCAACCCACAATACTAATTAGTCCTCTCTTAAGTCTCATAAATGGTTAGTCAACTTCATTTAAGAAAAGGCCAGCTGTTTTGTGGAACGCTCCTGGAAGCAAAAGGCAGAGAATAAGTTTAGTTGCCCAAGCTGTCTCCTCACAGGCTCCCAGCAAGACAGCCTGCCTCCCAGTGATGCGGCTAACGTAGCATTTTCTTCAGACATAGCTGAAACTCTGATCATCCAGATCCTGCTGTGGGAGCAAATTAGTTCCAAATATAAGGTTGGCATTTCACAAAGTGCATTAACTCCTTCAAGTCAGTGGACCGCAAAATAAATATCCCGGAACAGCCGCTGATGTTGTATTGATTCTAGTAGAAGGCGAGAGAGACCTAGCGAGTTGCAGTGGTCGCTTGGGAATGTCTAAATGGGCTCCCAAGTGGCCTGTTTACACTTAAGAGTTTCCAGGTGACTAGAAACAGCTCATTATGTCAATAGGAAGTCCTCAACCTGGAGTTCCTCCTTTGATGGGCAATTGAGCAGATAGTTCAATATCTGAGCTTTTGTCTATAACAAAAGCTTTTGGCTTTCCTCGCTAAGAAAATGTCCAGGCATTTTCCATTGTACGGATGGATAATGAAATGAAGTCCATAAAGGCGATTTTCTGTGAGGTCAAGCCAGCTTCACTGGGTTCTTTTCACCTCTCTGACCATGAATAACAGTGTTTATGTACACGGATCCTGGGAACTGAGGTGGAAATAGATCAAAGTAACACACATCTTTGACCTTTGAGTAATTTTGAGCAATTTGTAAAGGAATATAGGCAGGAAAATCAAGAACGATACATTTAGTTTAGTTTCAGAAATATTTCCACTGGAAAGGAGCTCAAGTAAGATTCCTTATGGAATTTATATAGAACTGTGAGAGAGTTAGAAGCAACCTAAATGTCCAAGAATGAGTCACTGGGTGAGTCAGCTCTGGCAAGGCCATGTAATGACCCATTATCTCAGTACTGGTGCAAAATTTATGAACAATTTTTATAGCATGGAACTATGTGATCATAATTATATTCTGATTAACTTACAGGGGAAAAATCTAGATCAAAGCACAATGATAAAAGAATTTATTTTGAGAGAAAGATGTGTGATTAAATTTTTTAAACAAGTGTTTACTTATTTTTGTTATTTTACCCATATGTATATGTGACTGTATAATAATATGTAAATGCCTACAGAGGCCAGAAGTGGGTGTTAGATCCCCTAGAACTGGGGTTACAGAGGGTTGTGAGCTGCCATGTGGGTGCTGGAAACTGAGCCCAGGTACTCTGGAAGAAGAGCCAGGGCTCTTAATTGCTGAGCCATCTCTCCAGTCTTACACGCCACTCTCAGATTTGTTCTCTTATCTACAGGGACTGAGACTTTTGCATAGTAACATTTCAAGCAAACTGTATTTCACTTTTCACAATACAATACAAAACCCAGAAAATGCTTTGATGGAACAAGAACAGGCCCCAAATGCAATGTTCTTCGTTTTTCTCAGACTATACCTCATGTAGCCCAGGCTGGCCTCACAGTGTAGCAAGGATGAGCATCAGACCTTACTGCTTCTCCAGTGTTGCTCATCGTCACTCATTGTGTAGTATGAAGAGGACCGGCGCCATCAGCTTATATACTTGAATGCTTGGTCATTCCAGAGGGGCACTAAATGACAGCCATTAGGAAGTATGGCCTTTGGAGAGGTGTGGCCTTGTCTGAAAAGGTGTGTCACTGGGGGTGCACTTTGGGGTTCCAAAGGCTCAAGTGCGACCCAATGTCTCTCTCTTTCTGCTGCCTGCTGATCAGAATGTAGAACTCTCAGCTACCTCTCCAGAACAATGTCTGTCGGCACACCACCATACTTTCCACCGTGACAGTCATGGACTAAACCTCTGAATCTGTAAGCAAGCTCCAAATGCATGCTTTTCTTTATAAGAGTTGCCATGGTCATCGTGTCTCTTCATAGCAATAGACCATTGAGTAAGACCCTCGTAAAATGCACGTTACAACATATACTAATAAGAAGACTTATGCAAGTTATCATATCGAAAATACCTCTCAAATCCTCTGCTATTTCTCTGATTCTCCACATAAGATTTAACTCTTTAAAACTATTCCCTCGAGCCAACACTAAGAATTTCTTCACTGCACCAGGCTTGTCTCCTTCAGCTCTCACTTGCACACCAGACTCGACTACATAATTTGCACAGTTCAGTGCAAATGGACAGTGAATAACTATTGTTTCTAAAAGCAAGCCAGAAAGGTGCAGTTAAATATGACAAAGCATAAGATACATAAATTCTCTTTTTTAAATACCTCATTACTTATAGTAGGAATAACAGTGATACATGAAGCAAAATAATGTTGCTAGACTCTTCCTGGAGAGACACAACACGCTCACCCATTCACCCCAAATAGAAGGGCTATGGCAGGTCAAAGTCTGGATACCACCAGTCTAGAACCTGTTTTATTGGGGTTCCTTACAGTAACATGTGTGAGAGGTTATTACAAGAGCAGAAATGACTCAGAGTGAGCTGAATCACCAAAGCCCATACCAGCATGAGGAACAGCTACCCAAACCCGGAAATGTCCTGAATCACACTGCACATCCTGCAGGTGCCTCAGCAGGTTAGATGTGTGCTTCCTAGGTGACTCAGCTGGCCTGAGACTCTTCCTAGCAGCTCCATTGGTCTTCATTGTTTCTGGGCAGTTTGGCTGCTCTCTGCTTCTTCCAGGTGTCTGGGCTCCTCTGAGAGAGACTCCCAGATGTCTTTACTGTCTACTGTTGGGAATGGAGAGTCCAGTCAGTTTCAGGAACTTCCTGAAGTGATTTTGATTCTATTTTATAAGAATATTTTAATCTACTTATTAATTGAATTAAGCATGATTTTACTTAGTAAAATCAATGAGGACTCCTAGCAATGGAGAATATGGAGTCTGAACCAGCCATCTTAAATAACCAGGCTAGGTTCCCAGAGGTGGGACTGGGCCACCAACCTAGTCACAAAATCTGTGCCCCATAATCTTCCCTGCCTGCTGGGACAATGGTGGCTCAGAGCTTTTGGGACTGCCCAATACTGACTAGCCTAACCTGAGGTCCACACCATGAGAGAGAGCCCATGCGCCCCATTGCCTAGATTGCTGGGATCTGGAAGCTGGATGGCTCATAGATCTAGGGTAGAGCCAAACACAACTGACCAAAAAAAAAAAAA
>JAQHUG010000193.1:2726116-2742078 GCA_028555095.1 Dicrostonyx torquatus | reverse complement strand
CACACACAGAGTCAGTCTCCAGTAACAAACACATGCACACATGCATGCACACACACAGTCTCCAGTAACAAGCACATGCACACATGCATGCACACACACAGTCAGTCTCCAGTAACAAGCACATGCACACATGCATGCACACACACAGTCAGTCTCCAGTAACAAACACATGCACACATGCACACATGCATGCACACACACAGTCATTCTCCAGTAACAAGCACATGCACACATGCATGCACACACACAGTAATTCTCCAGTAACAAGTACATGCACACATGCATGCACACACACAGTCAGTCTCCAGTAACAAACACATGCACACATGCATGCACACACACAGTCAGTCTCCAGTAACAAGCACATGCACATATGCATGCACACACACAGTCAGTCTCCAGTAACAAACACATGCACACATGCACGCACACACACCGTCAGTCTCCAGTAACAAGCACATGCACACATGCATGCACACACACAGTCAGTCTCTAGTAACAAACACATGCACACATGCATGCACACACACAGACATAAATGTGCTACATTTTTCTGATAGGAGTCCTCACTGTGAGTCAAGCCAAATTCTGACGATTTTAATTTTTAGTTCATCAGTCAATTTGATGTTAGCTATCACTAATACTGCCTGGGTTGGTGTTAAATGCTGAGGGTCAGATGATCCTTCTGTTATAACCTGATACTGGGCTTTCAATTCTCAGCATTCTATACACCGTAATTTACTCCGTCCACACGATAACTCTGAGTCAGGAAACAACACCGCCCCCATGTTACAGGTGTACAGTCGCTCAGTGTCACACAGTGAGAGAACAGCGGGATGGAGCCTGAACCGAACCCTACAGGCTGTTCTGCCTTGTGTACAGAAAGAACAGATGAGGAACCAGCTGTCAGAAAGAACCTCCGATCTTGAATGGTTTATTTCTGGAAAACTCAAAGATCATTGCCCCAAATTATGTAGTCCCTCTGCAGACTAACCAAAGAAGGTACAGAATTCACCTTGAAACTTTCCAAATATTTCTTCAATCTTTATCTTTGCTGTATTGTGCCTAATTCTCCCCTACCCTGGTCATTATTCTGTTTTCTGGGGAAATTCTGGGCTACTCCCTGCAACCCAGCCTATAATGGAAGCTCCTCTTTGCCCCCCACCCCCCGGGGATTCCTGGGATTCTCTGGGTGTGACAGTTAGTGGGGAATGCTGAGACAAAACACTCAGACTGTGTGGCTTATGCAATAAAAGTCTCAGTGGGGTGGGAGAGCTTGGCTGGGTCGGAGTGAGGGTCCTCTTCCTGAACTACAGACTGTCCCTTCTTTCTGAACTGTCACTTGGAAAAGAGGGAGGCAGCTGAGGGTTTCAGTTTCTCTCTCATAAGGGTACTAGTCCCACCATGAGGTCCTCACCCATATGATACCAACCTAATTATCTCCAAATACCCTCATATTTGGGGTCAGGGCTTGGACAGTACTGGCAAAAAAGGAATATGCTGAGCTCGTTCGAGTGGTATGATTGTAATCCCAGCTATTCAGGAAATGAAGGCAGGAGAGATTTTTGAGCCCAGCAGTTCCAGGTTAGTCTAGAACACAATACCCTTACTACACACACAAACACGCACATACACACACAGTGATACCCTTACTCTCACACACACACACACACACGCATGTAGATACATGCATACAAATACACCATACACACATGCATGTGCATACATACACACACACACAACTATATGCACACACTGAGATGCCCCTTTTCACTGCTGATCACATCAATGAATATCAGATTACAGTGCCATCTCCCACCACCTCATCCTCCATCGTACCAACACCAGGGGCCATCACACACCGAGACGAAGTTCCTAACCCTCCTTATACGGAGGCTCACCTCACTTGAACTCCCACTGGACTTCTTCTATTCTCACTGTTGAACTCTCTCCTATTTTCCCTCCTCTCCTCTGCACTTGTCTCATTTTTGTGGCTGTTCCACCCTGGAAGTTCTGATTCTTCCTCCTCCTGTTACCCCCGCCTTACACACTCAGCGGCTCACTCTCAGCACTCCCGTGATCTGCTGTGCCATCTGTTTTCTGCCTCTTACATTTCCAGCCACACGTGCACGGGTGCTAAAGCATCTTCCTAAAACAGATCTCTTCCACAGTAGACGGGCGAAGGATGCCAGCCTACGTAGTCTGCCATTTATATAAAACCCTATAAAAAGCGAAACTTACAGGGATTGAGAATGAATCAATGGTTGTAGGAAGAGGTGGGGATAGAGTTGATTTAAAAATAAGCAAAAGATAACGCTGTAAGGAAGAGGAACTTACACTTAATGTTGTTTACATGACTGCAAACATTTATGAAAACTCACAGATATGTATATTTAAAATCACACTTAAAATAGAGCTGGCCAGACAATCTCCAGCCAAATATATTTAAAAAATTTAACCATACGTGATGGCACATGCCTTTAACCCCAGCTCTTGGGAGGCAGAGTAAGGCGTGAGTTGGAGGCCAGCCTGGTCTACAAAGGGAATTTCAGGCCACCTAGCTAGGGCTCCATAGTGAGATCTCTTCCCAAAAAACAAAACAAAAACCAAACCAAGACAAATAAACACCTCGTCAAAACATCTTTCCTTATTCCTTTCCTGAGATAGGACCTCATGTTGCCCAGGCTGCCTGCCTTCAACATCTGACCCCCCTTCCGTCTGGCTCACTAGTGCTAGGATTGCGGGCATGCACTTCCATGTCAGACTTATGGGCGTAGAATGAGGCCAGGGTTCCATGCCTGTTAAGCTGACACTCTTCCCTCACTGACCACTCCCAGATTTAAGACTTGTTTTACTGACACTGATTGCTGGTACGTATGTGCATATGTGTGTTGGGTATGTTCTGTGACTGTGAGGGTTGAGGTGAGAGGACCGGTTATTCAGGAACTGGTCTTCTACACCGAGTTCAGGACTGAACTGGTAAGATCTGGAAGCCATGCTGAAGCCCAGATGCCAGCACTTCACTTTTAGCACTTCCGCCTCCAGACTGTCCTGTAAGCCAAAACGAACCTCTTTCCTGCTTGGGATTTGCCCATATTCCTGTAAGTAGCCTCACGTGACAATTAATACCAACTGTCACGTGGCCAAGACAGAAAGTGACCCAGGTGACCTATCTGGGTGTTTCTATGAGAGACGGAGAGATCCTCCCTGAACGTTCACCCCATACCGTGCCTGAGATCCTGAGACCCCGAAAGCAAGCTGAGCACCAGCATTTGCCTCTGCCACTGCCAACAGACACAATGTGGTTGTCATTTCACGTTCCTGCCACCATGCCTGCCTGTCATGATAGGGCTGCACCCCCCTTAAGCCGTGAGCCACCACAGCCCGTGCTCTCCTTTAGCTGCTTCTGTCAGGGATTCTATCAGTGCAGTAGGAAAAACAACCCATACATCCCTTTCCCATGCTCCTGCTGGGAATCCCAATAAACTTGCTGACTCACCGATTTGACAGAACCATTCCTTTGGCCTACTGGTGCCCTATCTGGGATGAATTGACCTTTTAAATGTCTCCCCATGAAAAGTCATCCAACACAATCAAAATAAGAACAGGCCTGGAGAACCAGAATTTGGTTCCTGGTGTCAATGCAGGAGACTCCCAGACGTTCTAACTCCAGCTCCAGGGAATGCAGTAGTTCTGACTACATGAACAGACCCACACACAAAGAGTCATACATATATACATAATTAAAGTCATAAAATTAAAAAGGAACAGAAACAATGATAAATTATGTTTAGTCTATTACACCCTGAAAGACAGTAAAAGTGTTGACTCAGGAGCCCAAGACCAAATTCTCAACACAAAGGAGATTTATTTGCCCCAGAGGGACAAAGGCCAGGGAATAAGAGACAAAGACAGCAGGAGATAGAGGACCAAGGAAAGGGCAAAGGGAACCAGCGAAAGAGGACAGGGGTATTTGTCCTGCAGAGATAAAGGTCTGCCTCTGGACAGAGTGGAGACAAACATGACATATAGGAAAATAGTCATTTATAAAGGCACGAGGAAAACCCCGCGTTAGGATGAGATGTTTAATTTTAACTGGCATGTTAATTAGGTGAGTCAAAGGAGTTCATACTTTGCTATCTGGATCCTGGTAGTCAGCCTCAGGAGGAGGAAGTGGCCAAATACGTGAATGTAGACCTTGGGGGTTTGCTTCAGGAAGGTTTTAGCAGGACAAGAGGGAATGGGGGAGAAGGGGAAGGCCTGCCAGAGGCCGCATGTTGGAGTGGGCTAGTGTCCCTTCAGATGCCACTTTGTGCCCAGTGGACAGATGACAGGGAACAATGAAGGACGGTCATTAGAGCTAAGAGAATGAGCGATGTCTTCTCTCCAGTATGCAGTCCTGTGTTCTGTCGTTTTCTAAGCCTAGCATCTTCCCTGCACCTTGACGTCTGGGCTTTATCTGTACATCAGTGATGAGCTACGGCAGGGGATTTTCTTAGCAGCAGAACGTTATCAACAACTGCAGGTTTGTTATTTGGATCACAGAAGATACCTACTTATATGTTTTACCTTTTGAATAATGAAAGTTTAGTAAAAACCAATCATTAAGATAAAACAATCAAACAACCTCCCCCAAATAACTAAGAAACCCTTTCTTTGAGACTGTCTGTGTTGCTCAGGCTAGCCTCACACTCCTGATTCTCTGGTGTCAGTTTACAGAGTGCTGATATTCCAGACATGTGCCATGATTTCTAGCCTTAAAAACACCTTTTGGTGAGGTTTGTGTGTGTGTGTGTGTGTTGTATGCTTATGCGTATGCATATGTGATGTATGTGTGGCCTTGTGTGTGTGCATCCATGTACTTCTGTGTATGTGCATGCAGAGGTCAGAGACTGACTTCAGGTGTCTCCCTTGATTGCTCTCCACCTTACATATTGAAGCAAGGTCTCTCATCTGAGCCCAAGACTGTCAATTCAGACAGTCTAGGGAGCTGACTCGCCCCAGGGACTCCTTGTGTCTTCCCGGTGCTGGAAATGCACTGCGCTGCCATGGCTGTCAGCCCAAGAGGGCTGCAATCTAAGCTCTGGCTGGCCCTCACGCATGTCCGGCAAGGACTTATGCACTGGGCATCTCACCAACCTGAAACCTTTCGAGAAGTAACCACCACACCCACAGACAGTCCATATGGAATTTTAACTCGCTGACATGGCCTTCACAAGTGTTAAGAGCAAGCAAGAGCACATCTCAGCTCTTGCATTCCTTTTCCAGAGCTGGCATTTCTGTGCTGTGTAAGCACCGACGGCGGTGACTCCACTCACTCTTCAGCGGCTCCCTCTCCAGGTGCGCGTCCTCGGGCGCATCGAAACGACCCACAGGCAACTTTGACTTCTTAAGAGGCTGCTTCACAGGTTCAGGTTTCCCCTCTTGATAACTCACTGTCCTCAAAGAGTGACTCAGAAGGCAGGATCCTAATGGAGAAATTTTTTTTTTAACTAAAAAAAAATAAACAAACTAATTTTGCCTACTTGTGTTTTGACCGTTTATCATAGTTCAAAAAGGACAAATGGCATACAGTGAAAATTCTTCCCTCCACACCCCAATTCTACACAGCTATTTCCCTTCCATAGAGAAAACCAGTGTTACAAGCTTGAAAGAGCTAGAAAGTAAGGAGACGGGTAAGTATTCAGAATAGCTTGGTAACCTCAGACTCACCTGGTTTGCACTATGCACAAATATGCACACTCTCTACTAGTAGCACACTTGGCAGCCTAATTTCCTTACCGTACACACTATGCACACACACTTCTCTCCAAGAGATGCGCCTAGCAACATAAGCCCCCGACCCCAGCGCCAGGATGCATGGGATATTTCTCCTTCACCAACAAGTAAGATAAACTGAGCCTTATCGGTGATTTTTCTAAAAAGGAAAATCTTCTATTTACCGTCTTATGTCGATTTTGGCAAGTGTATGATTGAAGCCAGCAAGATAAGAAGGAACATAAACAAAAAAAATATACTACTTAGCATACCAATCAAAATGAGAACCACCCCAGCTCCTTAGTAACCACCCCTCTTCCCTGTACAGCCACTAACGAGGCCCCAGCTGGCCCCTCTTCATTGTCACCTGCTGCTCTCTTGCAGTGGAAGAATTCAGTTTCATTTGCGACTTTGCAATCTGTGGCTTTAATTTCAATTCCTTGGATAAGGAAGCAGTTGGCTTGCCCCAGTCCTGACAGGAGAATCAATAAACAGCATCCTTCCTTTAGGAGCTTACTGTGCCGGGGCATGGGAAACACTCCAGAGGGTGTAGTACCCTATGCTAGTGTTTCTAGTATTGCCCAAGCAGCCATAAGAAGGGATAATGTATTGTGCACGGGTAAAAGATACCAGCTCACATTTCTGTATGGAGTGATCCTGAAGTAGGAGGACTTAAAAAAACATGGATCTAAACATTTCATTGGGAAAATGGGTTCATTAATGTTCCCTTTGGTTTATACTTTACATATGTACATGTCATGTGTGTGTATGTGTGTGTGTGTATATATATATATAAAATTTCTGGTATCAACCATGACATAATTATTTAAAAACAGTAGAATGCTGGATAAACACTAAAGAATTAAAGTTATCACCTAAGGGTTTGCAGCTAGCATTTCAGTATCTATAATATTCATTGTATAGATCAAGATTTTTAACAACCAACAGGTATCAAGTATTTGAAGGGGAAAAACTGGAAAGTTTATTTATTTATTTATTTATTTATTTATTTATTTTGATGTAGAAAGTTTATTAATAAAAAAAAAATTCGGGCTACTTGTTAAGACAGCAGTGATTCTGTCTTCAGTTTCCATAATTTCTCAGGGATGTCATCAATTAAACTTACAATCTGCATCTTTGGGCTGCTACTTGAGGAAAATACTGAGAAATAAACAGTTTTGAAAACGTTAGTTTCTACAGAAAGCACGCAGGTATCTCTTCTAACAAGTCTTGGATTCGTGTACTTTCCGTTATATGTACTCATCTATCCGACTAGTTTACCGAACTTTGGACCAGGCTGACCTTGAACTCAGGGCTACTCCTGCCTCTGCGTTCTTAGTGCTGGACTAAAGGTATGCACCACCTGCCCGGTACAAATTATTCTTGATGTAAGCAAACGATAAATTAATGACACTCATCCCCGAGGTGACTTTCTTTTCCATACTATCCCAGCTGCATCCGAGTGCAAGGCGCTCCTCGCGAACCACCCGCAAGGTCCGGGTCCCTCCTCAAAGCACACCGGAAACGCTCGAACCCTGAGGTCACAAAGCATCGCGGCCGGGTCTCCGCGCCGGCGCATTGTCAGAAACCGGCTTCCCCCGAGGGTCCCCAAGTTTCGGGACCCCGGACGGATCGCCTTACTTGTTGCTCTCCAGACGGAGGTCACCAGAGACCCCGTTAGGCCGGTAGACACCATCCTGCCTTCTCCCGCAGGGCCTGCGCACTCACAGCCAGGTGGGCGGGGCCACCGCCGAACGCCACCGGGGACCCGCGCGGTTTGCGCAGGCGTCAGCGGCAGCAGAATTGGGCGGAGCTTCGCTTTGTCCGCCCTACTGACCCGGTCGGTTCAGGCCTTCCAGCTCGGCCTCCAGGAATTTTGCATAGCCACGCACCCAACCTCTGTCGGACTCCGTCCCCGGCAGTTGCTCCTAGCCATTCCAATGGACTCAAAAGACAAAACTGAAAGCCTTTAGGGAAGTAACAGGTTCTAGAGGTCACACCACCCTAGTGTAGTGTGCTTAACTATCTAGAGGAGGGAAGTTCAAAGTACAACAAGGAGACGGAAACATGAATCAACTTAATCTGATTACGTATTTTAGACATGCATTAATCACATATATATGTAGACTCACTAAATACTAGTAATTTTTAAAACTTTCATCACATACCACATAGGTGTGCCAAACTATTGTTCCATAAATCTGTAATTAAAATACATAAACATTTAATTATATCGAACCTTCCCATATTTTGAAAATAAAATTTTAGTAAGTTCAGCATATTCAGTCATGTGAATTGATTATTTAGAGTGTTCCGTGTCAGAGATCTTTTAAAAAATATTTTAAAATTTTGAGGGGCTAGAGAGATGGCTTCTGTTTCAGAGGACCCGCATTTAGTCCCAACACCCACATGGCAACTCACACGTTTGTAACTCCAGTTCCAGAGTGCCTGACACCCTCTTCTGGACTTTGTTGACAGTAGGCATGCACATGACATACATACATACATGCCAGCAAAACACTCATTTAAAAAAAAAACCTTAAATTTTTTGATGTGAAAACCTATATAAATGACAAATAATGAAAAGCTCCCCTTTACTAGAAAACAAAACAAATTCATAGCTGGTTAGATGAATTATTGAATTAAATCCCTGTCTTGGAGTCAAAAGAGTTGACCATCAAGAAGACCCACCAAAGCAACTTTTCTTACCACAGCTGGGTTTGCTCTGTGGATCCACTAATATACCAGCAAAGGTTTACATTTAACTGTCTTTCCCCTCCCAGGACTAACTGGCTAGCACCACTACTTAGCGATTCCAATGACTGACTTGACCTGTCCTATAGTATTAATCAGTCCAAAAGATTAAGGGAATCAATTCAACTATGATGAAGAAGGTAGCAATTTGCTCTTAAATAATTATGACATTTGGACTGCTTTCCCTGAATTGTCTCTCCCTTTCATACATATCACTTCATTTCTGAAAGCTTTGTATATGGACTTTAAACAGTGTCCCACACAACATTGCTTATCAAAAGAACTTTCTTCCCGTGACTGTAAATCAGATATCTGAAGGATTCACCAATCCTATCAAGTATTCTATCTTTCAGACTTTGGTTCTGTACAGATTTGGTTTTGGAGCCAGGTGATGAAATACTTCGGTATGCTGTCCCTAAAAGATATCATATACGGTTAACAGTTGACAGTCTTGAGCTCACTTGTGTTGACCGGAGTCCAGAGAGTAGAAGAGAGAGACCCCATTTACTTCTATGCACTGCCTATGCTTGGCTTCCCACGTGAGAAGACATCCTACCATAAACTGTCACTGCCTATTATTACCTAGTGTACCAGTGTTGTTCACTAAGAGAGCAGGTGTGATTACCTCAAGTATGAGACACCTTACTCTACACAGCTGGGGCTGTTAGCTTTCCCTAGTTACACTCCAAGATTCTAGCCACTCTCCCCTATGCCTCTTCCAGAAGCCTGTAATTCTGCCCCAGCTACACAAGGCCTTGAAAAATGTTAAGAGAATACAAAAACAGAATGAGAACTAGACGGAAGTCCATTAATGTAGTTACGGGAACATTGTCATCCATACTGGTGTGGGACTTTTTGGGTATGTAGCTGTTTGGGGGCTACCCATGCTCCTGGTTCACCAGTCTTGACAGGAGAGAAATCATTCCTTTGGTCCCTCATTGATGTGTGATGCCTGACCAGAATTTGTATTTTTAATAGCTTCTCATCAAGGAGGATGGTAAATATCCTTTCCCACTGGCTCATACATGTTTACATGTCTTTTTCTATCTTTTCTACCATAGTATTTGTGGTGTTTGAGTGAGAATGCCCCCATAGGTTTCTATATGTAAATGTCTAGTGACAAGTTGGTTGATTGTTTGGGGGAAGGATTAGGAGATTGTTGGAGGTTGTCACTGGGAGTGGTTTCAAACTTTGAGGTTTCAAAAGCCCAAGCCAGGCTCAGGGCCACTCTCCGCCTGTGGATCAGGCTGTAAAGAGAAATACAAAATGTACAGACAGTTTGAGGAGCAAAAGGGTACTGGGGAATGTCCTGTTGGAGCCAAGCTCTGTGCTCAAGGGGATACAAGTTTAAAGGACTGAGTCAAAATGGAATGAAGGAAATGCCTTATTGTCTCAGGGCAAGACTCCACCCAGCTAAGTCTCCAACTGGTGAATAGTGCAAACAAAGTTTAAGGAACAAAGATATCAACAATGGAAAGTTTATGCAAATATAATTCAAGGAGGGGCCAGGTTCCAGCACCAGAAAACAGATTTTGGCATCTTTGGCCACGTGGTTCTGGCATTAGTGTTCAGAAAGATACAGAAAAGGGATACGGAATCTTCTTCCAGTTAACAAGGCCATGCTTGTGGCAGGGGAGTCCCTGCATGGAGGCCTGGAGAGACAGTCATTTCATGAAGCTGTGAAAGTGAAGGCTGTATTGTCTTGGAGACCCCAAGATGTTAGGAGATGCCAGATAGAGCTGCGGGATACCAGTCAGGGAAAACTGTAGCATCAATCAGAGAGAGTAGATATTGCAGTTAGCAAAGATGGAAGGGAGGAAGAATCATCTAAGTCCTTTGCCATAGGATGCTGAGATACAGGATCTGGAGTTTGTTGTGATGATGCTTCATTATGTCTGTCCCCTTGCTTCCCTTGAAGGATATCAATGCATATTCTCTGCCACTGTGTGCTGGAGTATGTGATTTGCTTTTTGATTTTATATGGGGTTACAGTTGAGTCTCAAGAGACAATGAACTTTGGAAGATTATTGAGACTCAAAGACTACGGGGACTTTTGAACCTGGACTATAAGCCACTGATGGCCAGGGGCTGGGATGTGGTTTGGATGTGAATGGCTCCCATAGGCTCACATATCTGAATGTCTAGTCCCCAGCTGGTAGACTGTTTTGGAGAGGATTAAGAGGTGTCTTGTTGGACAGGTGTGTCAATGGGATGAGCTTTGAGGATGCTGAAGCCTATGCTAGATTCAGTGCAACCCTGAGGCTTGTGGATCAGGATGTAAAGATCCCAGCTCCTCCTCCACCACACCTTTCTGCTTCCTGCCATCATGATCACGGACAAACTCTCTAAAACTGTAAAGCAAGTCCCCAGATAAACGCTTTCTTTCATAGTGTCTCTTCAAAGCAAAAGAACAGTAACCAAGACTAATATATATAAAGTTATGAGATCTGTTGTTTTAGACTGATCATCAACCAAAGAATGCCCATAGTGGATGACAGAGATCCTGGGAGGAAGCACTTTAAATTCAAAATGAAGAACAGTGGATGTGAAAAACAAAACAGGGCCCACAAATCGGACATCACTTTTAGTGACATTGTGGTTGAACCCAGGGCTTCACACAAGCTTTTGAGATAGGATTCCGAGGACTTCAGCAAGGCCTGTCTGTTCTATCTCAGTCTCCCTGGCAACTAGAATCATAGGCATGTACAGTGTTTGGTTGATGTTTTATAATTGGTGCTATTACGAAACTTTTTTATATGGTTGGTGAATCCTTGGTATTAATGGCCCCTTTTCAACTTTCTTAAATTATAAGAACAATTCAATGTTATTTCAGTGTGACCAACTAAGCCTTGCGGAACCTAATGCACCTAAACCTGTGTACAAGTCTACATGCATTTCTTTAGAACAGTGGTTCTCAACCTGTAGGTTGTGACCCCCCCCACAGGCAACATATCAGATAACTTACATTCTGATTCATAATAGTAGCAACACTACAGTTATGAAGTAACAAAATAATTTTCTGGTTGTGGGTCCCACAACAGGAAGAACTGTATAAAACAGTCACAGCATTAAGAAGGTTGAGAACCTCTGCTCTAAAATTAAAAAATAATCTAACAGGATTTAGCATTAATATGAGGAAAAGGGAAACTGGTATATAATATGCAGAGTTCTTATCAAGTTAATTCCACATGAGCAAGTCTTGGCATTCTACCTGTATGCACTGAGTTATTTATTGGTTAGCTGTCAAATACATTATTTGTGCTTGAACTTTTCAGTTTGAGCCCAGATTGGGCTGAGCCCTGATGGACCACTCTTCTTTTGGGGGCTGCTTCTTGTTTGTCTCATACTGGTTGGCGCAGCCCTGCTTCTTGGGCAAGCTCCCTGTCTACTGGGCACTGTGGTTCTCTTCTCATGGCACCTAATCTTGCAGGTCAACATGGGACAGTCTCAGGCAATGGCAGAGATGGTGGGGAGCGCTACAAATATTCAAGATCTTTTAAGACTAGGACCATGGGAGAGATGGCTCAGCAATTAAGGGCACTACTGGCTGCTCTTGCAGAGAATCCACGTTTGATTCTCGGTCCCCCTGCAAAAGTGACTCACAACCATCTGTAACTCCAATTCCTGGGACTCAGACACCCTCTTCTGGCTTGTGCAGGCACCCAAGTAGTATACATGCAGGTAAAACACTAATACACATAAAATAAAAGAAACAGAAAACTAGGCCAATAATTGGTACACTGTCATATTCACAGAATTTTGTTTGAAAAGTCAAGGTCTCACATATCCCAGGCTGGCTTCCACCTACTACTAGGGATGATCATTACCTTCTGATCCTACTCCAGCTTCTAAAGGCCGAGATCAAACTGGCATGTGCCACCACACCTATGTTAGGCACTACCCACTGAGCTACACCCCCAGTACCCTACTCATTTTCCTATTCATACTAGAATCTAAGGACAACCTAGTTGCCCTGGGACAAGGTAGCCCTAAGACTTAGGAAACTGATTCTGGCTCTCCCTGAGAGCAGTTGGCAAGGCTCATTGGCAAGGTCACATTTACAAGGGAAAGATCAAAATTTGGGTTTTAGCCTGGTCATGGCAGTGCACACCTTTAATCCCAGCACTTGGGAGCCTGAGGCAGGTGAATCTCTTTGAGTTTGAGGTCAGCCGGGTCACAAAGTGAGTTTTAGAACAGTCAGAATGTTACATAGAAACCCTGTCTCAAAACCTACCTCCGCACCACCAAAATAAAAATATGTTGTGTTTTGTGCTCAATCATTATCATTCTGGCTTTTCTCAGAGATGAGGTTTAAATAACTGTTTTAAATCAAAGAATATGTCCAAGGTACTCCAGCTAGAGAGACGTCAGTTTATGCCAGGGCTCTGGACCAACTTCTGTTTTGAAAACTTGAACATCTTCACTGGACCACACTACTCAGCAAGACCCTATAGGTCTTCATGGAGCTAAAATGATACTTTGCAAGAAAAGCAGGATTCTTGTTAGAAATGCCCTTTCCTACTCAGAGGGTCAGGTACATCTGCTGTCCTTCATGACTCTAGCAGTGGCACAAAACCTGACTGTGGTTACCTGGTAACTTTCACCAGACTGTGAATCTGGAGGGCAGAGTTGAAAGCCAGTCCTAAAAGGCCCCCGGCAGCAAGTATACACATCTTCCTTCCCTCTTCTCAGGTGCTCCTTCAGAGCTCAGATGGGAGTGTGGACCTCACTTCCCTTTGGCTTGTCTTCCAATCCTGTTCTCTAGTCTTTTCTTCAGTTCTTTGAGGGACTTGCTACTCTTTCAATACATTCTTTTATTCTGTGTTAAGTTACTCATAACCATTCACTGCTTGTAACCAAGAACAATTACTGGTACACACTGATAAGATTCATTCTGTGAGTCAATTGTACCATGTCAGATAATCATGGTCCTGCTCTTTCGGAATGTCACCTTATGGAGGTAAATGATACATAATGATTTTCCTGATAAATCAGAAATTAAATATTAGATTTTAAAATACAATCACTGAAATACTTAAAATAGTTTTGAAATGACCAAAATCCAGTGAACTATGATCCTGAGAGCAAGTTTCCTTTAAATATGATTATGAATGTGGCCTTTGTCAAGACAGAAGGTATTTAAACCTAAGAAGATCCATATTTCAAACTGAAAACCAACCTATACAAACATGAAAAATATATAGCAAAAATACATGGCTGATAACGGATATATTTATATTTCCAGTTATAAAAACTTTGGCATATTTAATGCTTAGTTCAACTCATAAAAATGTTGAATAACTTTTAAAAAGTAAATTGTTATCAAATATGATCAATGAAATTCTTTCAATACTTGATATATGTGAAAGATTAGTAGATCTACTTATGAATGAAAGCATAGGCAGCCATTTATCACTTAATGATAAGGACATATTCTAAAAAGTATCGGGGTGCTGCGCAATATCAGGGCACACTATATAAACTGAGATGGTATTAGCCTATGACACACGGAGGCTGGATGGATATGCCACTGTCTAACTCATCCACTGTACACAGGCCACTGTGCATCTTCAAGGATTCTAAGGGAAAGCAAAGCATCACAAATGCTACTGCTATTCCTCCAGAAAGGCATTTTCTCATTTATTAACATCAGAGGCAATTAACATACTAAAAATAAACATGCACCAATTATACATAATACAGACTTAACAAAAACCATTGCCCACTACAAGTGGTGAATGTAAACAGACCTTCCATCCACCTGTAGCACATCATTATTTTCACAAGTAAAACAGGAGGGGGTAGTGAATTGAATGCTGTTCAGCACCATTTGTAAAGTCAAAAGACTCAGCATCTCCATATATCAAAAACATCTGCATCGGTATCACCAAACATGTAAAGTTAGTTAATCATCGCTCAATTTTAACTCTATTTACATGACTCTTAGCTCAATAAATTTTAATAGTACTTAAAAATTATCTAAATTCATAAAAGTATTTCATAAATTTCAACATTTAATTATTACATAGAAGGAACTCTATGAAGAGGGTTAAAGGACTGCTGAGAAATTCAAGCAACATTACTACATTTAACAAAATTCCAACCAAATCAAGGCAGAGGGCATTCAAAAATCTTTATAAGTTCCTAATGAACAAGAAAAGTCCAGGAATACAAGTCAGTATGAGAAATAATGTTGAAATGACCAGTAAAAATATATTTTAGTAAGCATGACACATGTTTAATAGCAACAATAATGATTTTATAGAAAACCTTTAAAACATTGGCATGTATGAACCACCTGGTTTGAGCAATAAAGTTAGTATTTTAGGATTAAAGAGGTTGATTTCAAAAATACATTTTAGCAGCCATTTTATTTCCAGTTAAAACAGAATAAAGTGTTAAAAGTAAGATTTATTGTCCACTAAAAGCCCCAAATTAGAAAATTTAAAATCCTATACTATCCTAACAATAACAGCCTTTAACGTGATGCAGTCTGAATAAGGATTGTGGAAGCCAATAATAAATGATCAGACATACATATGGGCTCAAAGTTTCATTGAAATACTTAGGTAGCAAAACATATGAAAAATAGAAAAGTAAAAAGATAAAATTAAAAAAATATTGCACAGCCACATTACCTAGAAAGTAAAGTTGATGTTTAAAAGGCTCTACACATGGATGATATAAATTATCTTCCATATAAAAAGGTATAAATATGTCTCAGAACTTAAAATCTACACACTATAATACATTATTTAAATTGTTGAATGAGGTAATTGGCAAGTCTCTAATGATGCTTCTGTCCTACTGGAAATATTTGAGGGCAGCAACCAGGAAAAACTTCTCTAAAAATATTTCCGAATCGAGAACAGCTATGTGTGCAGCTCTCCCGATGAGCGAATCAGCCGTGTTGGGCAAGGCATTAATGACATTGTATCGAACCAAATTACAGCCTTTGCTTTGCAGAACTGGGCGAAGCAAGTTGTGGATCATTTCTGAATAGATTTGTCCTATAAAGTAGACAAAAGGAAAATTATTTGCATAATTGAAAAAGTCTGTCAACTTCCCTCTAATTTATAAAATTTATATTATTTTCACATAAAGCAGAAAAGTATTATTTTCTTTTCTTCAGCTATTATTTTCAGTTTTATAGGAAATATTAGGAATCATAATATCTTAACTGGACAGTTCAAATTTATTATACACTATTTTTGTCCATTTTTAACTCAGAACAATGCATATAAAGCAGTTTTCTTTATCTTTAGTCACTAATAATTTGCTAAGCAAAGAAAATAAGCTGATGACAAAATATTTTGATATGGTAAAATAAAATACTTTATACTATAGCAAGTACTTTAAAAATAATTGTATGGCAGACAACATTTCTACAACATTTTGACAAAGAACAGCAACTTCCTCTTGTCAGAACAATTTGAGTTGGCTTGAAGAGT
>JAQHUG010000193.1:2693791-2717129 GCA_028555095.1 Dicrostonyx torquatus | reverse complement strand
GTAACCCAGTACCCCAAAGACAAATATTGTATGTTTTTTCTTATATGTGAATGTTAGCTTTTAAGCTTTCAATGTATGCTGTAATCCATATAAACACAGAGGTTAGGCATTTAGTAAAGAGGATCTTCCAAGGAAGAGAAAAAATAGAATATACTGTCATGGAGAGACGAAGTAAAAATTAGAATGGAAGATTAAACAGGAAGGGGGTTGGAAGAGAAGAGTAAAGAATGGAATACTGGGAGGAAGAATAAACACTAAAAGACCATTAAACAACCATTTGGAAACCCACTACTGTAGAAGCTTTGTAAAATATACACATATATAAGAAGGATTCTCATAGAATCACCAAACAATACCCCACTAGGTATCTTTTTCCACCAAGTAAAACCTCCAGTGCCAGGAAGAGGTTAAATACTGTTGGGTCACTGTCCAAATGGGACCCATGGAATCCCTACATATCACAGACTATTGCCAAGGGTATTGGATGCGCTCCATAACCTAATGGTAAGGCCCTATTGTTGAGATGATAACACTTACATATGTCATCAGACACAGAGAGGTTGAGCTGGTGCCTACCTAGAGCCTTCACTTCCACTGACTAGTGTTCATGGTACTAGAAGATACTCTACACACTGCAGAGAAAGGTGATTATCAATATCTCCAGATAAGAAATTAAAAACTAATCTAATAGCTTAGCATTAGATTCTGCTATTTCTTTCCCAAATTACAGCTATTTAATATAGTTTCATCACCAGAAAGACCTGAAATCTGCTAGCTTACACGCCTACCTTCTAAACTGTTGCTAAATACTTACCTGCTTTATTACTAAGCTTATATAAAAATGTCTGGCGAGGGTCTGAATGATCTCGGCATGTTAGTTGTAAAAGAGAGCCTGATTTCTTCCATTTCTGCATAAACCAGAGACCTAGAAAGTTGAATATGATATGTGAAAATATGAAAGAGAGTAATATATGCTAAAGTTATTAATACGCGTATCTACTCATTTAAAGACATGACATCATACATTAACATTTTGTTGACTAACAAATATTTATTTGCAAAGCACTTCTACTCTCTGATATTTACAAGTACGTCTAAACATATTTGCCAGTACACATTAACCACAGCTTAATGGTGGCTCATTCTGCTAGTAACAAAATACAGAATAATATACAAAGAACAAACTTGGGGATATTATATCATTTGATAAGGAAGCAAAGGGAGGAAAGCCTCAACGACAGCAGATCCAATGTCCATGAACTGAGTTGTTAGTCTGTCGGTAATTACAGGGAAGGTATGGTAGGCTAATTAAAACAGCACTCGGAATGAAAAACTTGTCAACATTTTCTAATAACAATTCAATTTTATTTAAATCCTGTATTTAATTGTACTTTATATTACAAATAAGACATAGTTACACATTTTGAAAGATTTATCTTTATTTAATGTGTAAGGATATTTCTCAGCATGAATGTATGTGTATCACGTGTGTGCTTGGTACGTACGCCAGAAGAAGGCATCCTGATACTGGGAGTGACAGAGAGTTGTGAACTGCCATGTTGGTATTGGGAACAGAACCTAGGTCCTCCACAGGAGGAGCAACCCTTTCTCTTTAACTGTTAAGACATTCCTCCTGTTCCAACACCCCAAATTTAAAGGAATCTTCATCACATACAAATTAAACAAAATCTTAATCACTTCAAGTTTGAGTTATTCACTTCTAAATTCTTTGTTTCCTGTTTTATACAAGGAACAGTGAAAAAATGAAGGAAAAAAATCTTTGATTAAATTTGATTGACTAAGGAAGCTGGGACAAAGTAGAGAGAAGAAAGAAATCCAACATCCACATCCTGTTCATGTGGAGCTGTCCCTAGTGTTATTTAGTTCCTTTCTCCTTCTCCATGATAGCATCTTACTATGAAGGCAAGGCTATCATCAAACTCATGATCTTCCTGCTTCAACTTCTTAAGTGCCGGGATCACAGGCACAAACTACCTTGCTTGGTTTCATATTTATGTATTTATTTAAAAAATATTTCACTTTTGTGTTTTGTGTGTGTGTATGTCAGGGTGTATGGATGTGTCTAAAAACATATGCATATTTATACATATGAGAATAAGTGCCCATGGAGTCCAGGAAAGTGCATTAGATCCCCAGGAGCTGAAGTTAGAGGTGGCTGTGAGCTGCCAGATGCAGGTGCTGGGAACCGACCTTTGGGTTCTCTGCAAGAGCAGCTACATAGTATTAAACATTGAGCCACCTGCAGCCTTCCTCATAATTTCTTGTAAAACTATAAATAAGGAATTGGCTGTTCTTTGAAATTACTGGTTGGGAATGGGATACAAAAGAAACTGGAATGATATATTGAAGGAGATACAGATTAGTTTTTTTAAATTTTAAATTTATTTTTGCAGTGGGAATCTGATTAAACTATCACATTAAAAAACAACAACAAAACAAAACTAAGGGAAGACTACCAACCAGTAGGCAAACTAAGGACCTGTTATATCTCAATAAAATGTTTATATGGGCTGGGCACTGTGGCACATAACCTTTAATCCTTCTGCTAAGAATGCAGAGGCAGTCAAGGCCAGCTCAGTCTACATAGCAAGTTCTAGGCTAGACACAGCTACACAATGGCGTTTTGTTTCAAAGAAAACAAAAAATTTCTTTATCATTTATTTCAATATCTTTAGAAAATTTTGATTAATTTCTTACAAATAGTTTCCTTTTAAACATTATCAAACCAAAACCAAAGAGTTAACAGTCTACAGAAAGTTATTTAATAACTTTAAATATATTAAACATATTTATTTATCTTTTCAACTAATAGAATGATTAGTACGATTAATTTATACGATAAAGAGGTAATGAAAACAGTTTAATGGAGAAAACTTCTGGAGCCTCTGACAAACACTGCCTTGACTACTTTCTGAAATAAATTTTTTGTTTGAGGTTTGAAGACTATTTTATTAGAATCTGAGAGAAAAATAACAAGGCAGGTAAGCTATAAATGTCAGCAGCGTTTTGAAAGAAAAGGGAGAAAGCTGTGACAGTTTTGACTGACAACTTGACACGCTATATAACTGCCAGGGAAAGGAGTATAAACAAGGGATTGTCTAGAATAGGTTGATCTGGGGCATTATTTATTTAATTCTTTATTATATTTGTTTGTGTGTCTGTGCATGCCGTGCTGTGTATGTGTGGGGGGGGGAGGAATCACAATATAGTTTGAGGGAGTAGGCTTTCTCCTCCCACCATGTAGCCCTCTCTCCGGACTGCTCTTCTCTTGATTGGGTCAATCTAGGTGGAAAGACCACCCTGAATGTGGGCAGTGTCATTTGAGGAGCCAGGCCTTGGACTGAGTGAAAGGGAAGGAGTGGAGCACAGGAATGCTGCATGAACTGCCCACGGACATCACTGCCCAGCTGCTCCCACCAGTGATGGACTACAACCTGGAACTATGAGCCAATTACACCCTCCTTCCTTAAGCTGCTTCTGTCAGGATATCTGATTGCAGCAATAGGAAATGGGACTAAGACAGGTCCAAGAAAGCAGGCATACTCAGCAACGGAGGTCTGCATGCAGCTTGTACACAGAGAGGGTGGACAGTGGCAAGACAGGATTATCAGTGCAAGCGTACTTGGGGTTCTGACTGCAATCCAAAGACTGGGAATGGGGGAGAGGTGAAGTTATGCTTTTAAAATTTTTTTAAAAATGTACTTAATTTTATGAGTATGAATGCTTGCCTGCATGTAGATATGTGCACCATATGCAGGCCTGTTGGAGTCTCTGGGCCTGGGTGAGAAACCATGTGGTGCTGAGAACCAACCCCAGGTCCTCTGCAAGAGCAATGAGCACCCTTAACTTGCTGAGCCATTTGTCCAGTCCACAAGTTAAGCTTGAATTAGAACTCAGAAAAATGGCCAGGCTAGCACACAGGAAAGAGCTGTAAGTAAACACTGAAATTTTTTTTTATTAACTTATTTAATATACACAACAAAATAGACTAGGTTTATCTCTATTTTATGAGACTTTAAGTGTGGGGCAAATAGGCTCTAAAAATGAACAGCAAAAAATTCTAAAACTATATTTAAAATATCTGCCCATGTCATTTTTTTTTTAAATAGAGAACAAAAAGCTTTTTACCTGTATTAACGAGAGCACTGCTGTTGTAAAGTGTGCCAAGGTGAGGCCCAGAAAGAGAGAGAAAAGTATGAAGTTTGCTGAGGTAATATTTAAACCTTGGCCTTGTAAGTACTGAACGGATTATTAAGTTGCCCAATGAATGTCCAATAAAGCTGTAAGAAAGAAACAGAAACAATAATTTCTCTCATATTTGTTTTAAAAAAGAGAAACAAACCAGTATCAACAACAACAAAACTCACAAGAAACCTTCTAAACCTGATACACCAGAGATTATTCTGAAATACTAAGAATTTGAAATGTTCTGCTTTTAAATAATAGTTTAATAATTAAAATACTAACTTATAAAGAAAAATGTAAGAATGTGGATCTCAATCATTGTAATTTAAATAGTAATTAGTATCTGTGTAGAAATAAATATTTAAAAGTATTTGTAGGAGATGAACAAATGAAATACGGCTCAGCAGTTAAGAGTACTTGCTGCTCTTACAGAGGATCCTGGTTCAGATCCCAGCAACTTCACGGCTGCTCACAACTGTCTGTAACTCCAGCTCTTAGGAATCTGACGACCTTTTCCAGCTTCCATGGTTATAGGCATATACATGACTCACATACATTCATGGAGAAAAAATATTTGTCTACACGATACAAAGTCAAACAATGACTAGGTCATAATTTTGCTTCTTGAAATACACATCCAAATTACTTTCTTGTTAAACCCCAACTATAACAATTAAATTATACATATAAAAGACAAGACAACATTTGTGAAATTATCTATTTGCTCCTCTTATACCATTGACAGTTTAAAAGTAAGTGAAACTGTACAGCTGCTAAAGTGCTTGCCTAGGAAGCATGAGGCCCTGAGTTCAATTATCAAAGCCTACAGCAAAAAGAAAAAAAAAAAAGAAGTTGGGGCTCATAGGGTAATGAAATTGTAAAGGCAAGTTAGCTGACCTGGGTTTAATCCTGGAGCCTACATGATAGAAGGGGAGAACAGACCCAGGCTGTCTTCCAACGGCATGTATGTTGGGTGCTATAGCACGTGCGCGCACGCGCGCGCGCGCACACACACACACACACACACACACACACACACACACACGCCAAACATTATTTTAAAAAAAAGGATGGGTGAGTGAGTGCTTGTTTGAAATCTCAGTGCTGGACAGGTAAAGACAGGTGGATTTCTAGGTGCTTGCCAGCTAACCAACCAGTCTGGTCTACTTGATGATGACAAGAGAGCTTGTCTCAAAAACAAGGTAGACAGCGCCTGAGAACTGACACGTGTACCTGTCGTCTGGTCTCCTTGTGTGTAAATACACATGCATGTGTATCTGCATGTACATATACACCCCAAAACATTTAAGAAAAAGTAATTTTAAAATGTTAACTAACACGTATTATTTATATGTATCTGTGGGTTGAAATGTGGCAGTCCAAAACATATAGTGCATCATCATCAAATCAAGGTAACTAGTATTTGCATCTCTTCAAATATCATTTCAATTTGTTGGAAACTTGTGAATCTTGTAGCTACTGTATATGAAACTGGACTATTTAAGAAAGGCACAGGTATAGTATCTGCTACCACTAATCTATTTTGTTTCTAAAGTTTATTCAGAACACTTTATACAATAAGACAATACAATCTGTCCTTAGTGGTGGATGCATGTATACGTGCTTGTATGCATGTACATATATGTGTGTGTGTGCATTCATGTATAAAGACCAGAGATTGACATCAACTCTCTTCTTTTATTGTTCTCTACTTTATTTCTGGAGACAGGATCTCTCAGTGAACCCAGAACTCACAAACTGGCTAGGCCGGCTGACAAGCAAGTTCCAGAGTCCACTTACTTGTCTCTGGTTCCCCTGTACCAGACTGACAGAAGTGCAACACCACACCTGGCTTTTACCTGGTGTTGGGAATTTCAAATTAGAACCTCATTCTTGCATAGCAAGCACTTTACCTTGAGCCAATCTGCCTGGCTCTAAAGTATTTCCCCTTCCCTTCCTTTAGTGTTATAGTTCCCTATATTTTATAAAATAAATTATTTTGTGTAGATATGTATGTACGCATGTGTGCCATGATTCTCTCTTGGAACCATGTGGGTCCGACAGCTTGAATACATGCTGTCCTACTTCGTCTCTCCAGCCCCAGTTCTTATAATTCAGATTAGGCGAACAGTACTACAGACTGTTTAGTTCTGTAAGTCACAGAAATAGAAAAATAGACTGTGTAGTAACATTTTACCTTATTTTTGAGACTGTTAAACTATATATCTGAATATACTGTATGATCTCATCCAAAAGGCGATCAGTCATGCAGTCAAAATCAGCAAAAGTATCATTCTAAAAAAAAAAAAAAGGAAAACATATTATATACTAAAACATGTACTGTAACATGAAAAACAGAATACAGTCATATTTTATTTCGGTGTTATCAATATAGTTAAATTCATTTTTAGGCAAGTTAGTGACTGTAGCATTCACTGTATTAAAAAGAGCAGAGTTTCTAGGGAAAGGCACCTCAGTATCCTGTAACAGAACTTGCTTCATTTAGTTATACCTTAGGCCAGCAGTATTAAATTATTAAAGTAGGGCCTCTAAGAATGGCTTAAATAATAAAATTTTTGTATAGAAATGTGAACTCTGAATGTTTCAAACACAAAAGAGAACTCGTAAGTCAGAGGTGTATCATTTTTACATCCTCAACATATAAGTTGGTGGCAAACTTCACAAAAGTCAGAAAAGTATTTTCAAGACTACAGGCATTTTACAGCAAGCAAAATGTAGGAACTGGCACAAGAATATTTGCTGCCACTAAAAATACTGCCTATTTACCTGGTTTCTCTCAGACATAAGAAAATCAACTCTTCCCCCAGGCAGTCCAAGTTCAATGTATGTTTTTACTAGTCGGAGATCGGCACTGTTTCCTAGAAAATAAAAAATGTTGTTTAAAGGATGAGGTAGGTAAAAGGTGCCATGCACACTATCATGCATTTTTACAGTTTTTGGAAACAGGAAGTTCATGTCTTAATCCACTTGCTGATAAACAATGTATTCTGTAAAAGATTTCCCAGCCAATGCCTTTTCAAGTTTATTGAAGTTTATTTTGCTTATCAAGTTTATTTCCTAAGACGTTTTGGTTCATTTATCTACCTAAGAGCATATCACTTTAGGGACTAAGTGGATACAGCATCTGTAAATGACTGACCTACTCTCTGTCACTGCCCTAGCTGACCATGGAAAAAATCTTGATGTAGTTTAGATTTAGTCTGTTGAATTTTCTCTGGTGGCTAGGATAATTTAACAATTGTTAACTAAAAATACATTGTAAACATATTTATAAGTCAGATATAAAACAACAAATAGGTATAAAATATAGAATATCTTTAAAAAACTAGCAGATTGTTCTGATTCCTTTGGTTTATCAGCAATATAGACACACTATTGTCAGATGTTCAATTTTATTTTCTCTTTTAATATTTATCATTTAGATATTTACTAATTAAAATATTGTACCTTTTTATTCCAAATTTTAAGGTGAATACCTCTTACTTTCATTATTAAGTATAAGTTTTATATGGCTTAAAATATAACCAATTAATCACATTTATGGGTTACAGAGTAGTTCTACTTAATAACTCATAATCATTGGTGCATACTCATTCACTAGAAATGGCTATTGCATCTCATCAATTATTCATACTAATTTACTTATGTAGTACATTTTAAAGAAATTTCTTTATATTTATTTTTGTATTCTGGAATTTTAAATTTTGTTATAATAATTCAATATATTGATGCTGCTAGCTAGAGTTTTATTTATTATGTCAAGTAGTCTATTTAGGGGAGTGTTGATATGTTGTTGCCTCTGGATTTAGTACCACAGATGAGATAACCAAAGAATGGGCTGCATTCCATCTCTTTCCTATTGTTCTGAACCAATTGATATGCCGCACAGACAATCCGTATTTGAAGGAAATCTTCCAGGAGTTCAACTGTGAAGAAGGCTTCTTTAGGAGATATTTATTTAATAAAATGCTGATTGGCCAGTAGCCAGGCAGGAAGTATAGGTGGGCAAATGAGAACAGGAGAATTCTGGGAGAAGGAAAGGTCAGTCTGCAGTCATCACCCAGATGCAGAGGACCCAAGATGTGACTGCCTCACAGAAAAAGGTACCAGGCCACGTGGCTAACACAGACAAGAATTATGGGCTAATATAAGTTATAAGAGTTAATAAGAAGCCTGAGCTAATAGGCCAATCAGTTTGTAATGTAGACCTCTGTATGATTCTTTGGGACTTAATGGCTGCGGGACCAAGTGGGACAGAAACCTGTTATGCTGATCTAGAAACTGTTGGCTTTTTCTAACAGCTTATCAACCCAGAAAGACAAAGCTCCTGAGTAGCCATGGCCGCCGTCACAAAACTACAGAATGAAGTTAGTGAGGTCTTAGATTAGTAAGGGTAACAATTTTTTTTTTTCAGTCTGAAAGGTTAAGAAGGTAAAAAGAGGATAGAAAAACTACTAAAGGGACAGGGCTGAGGTCCTAGTTGATAAAACCATCCAGAATACAGAAAAATTAAAACATTTACATGAGTGTCAGATTCATGACAAATTTACTTAAAACCAACAACAAAAAAGAAAATCTAATATTACATTTAATAAAGTTAAGCATATTTTTGTTTCAATATGTAATGTACATTAATCTTAGCAACTCACCATTTTTCAAGTTCAAAAGGTACAGGTAATTAAATGTCCTATCAGGAAGGGTTACTGAGTTGCCATGGGGTGCACCAATGGCTGACACATACCATCTAAACCATGGACACAGACTATGAGGTGCACGCCGTCCGCAGAACCATCCTCTTCTTCCACACTAAAGTAAGGCGCTGAGGGTGCCAGCAGAGGAACATCACTGTACATGAACCCAGGCAGCTTAAGTTGCTTCAATTCTTCTTTTGCCTGAAGGAAGCTGAAGTAAAATATTACAGAAAATATTCATTACTAAAGATCAATCACTGTCTTAAGAAACACAAAGAGAACATAATGAATTTAGAGAAGTGCAGAAAAAGTAAGTTTAGCAATATTTGTAAAAATTATGAAACCACATGGGGTCATCTAAATGACTTTATCAAAGGGCAACATTTTGCTACTCTTATACATATTCTAATCAGAAACAATGAACACTTTAAGTCTGAAGTCACTTTAAAATAGTCTGTTAACTTTGGACTGGCTGTGAAAATGTCAGAGATGGTTTATGTGTAACTTAATACTGCAAGCACACAATAGTTAAAAGTGCTGGAAAATGGCAATCTGCTATTTATCATGTAATCACATTTTTTTCTTCTTTGCTCTCTTACAATTTTAAAGAAGCTATTCTGGAAAGCACAATAGTGAGTATGGTATTCAAGGAGGGTAGATTACTTCCTAAAAATACCAATAAGGAGCAGCACCGAGAGAGGCACAAGGCTGTAACAGGCAGAGTATAGTATCTGGCATGATAACAAACTGAACTTGAAGACTAAACATCAGCACTGCTATTTAGTGTGACCCCCATCTGGCTGAAAGTGGAAATGAAGGCGATGATGAAGAGTAGTCTGTGTAGTACACACTGGGCAAAGACACAGACTTTGCTTTCTCGTTCCTCAAAAAAAAGGGAGAAGAACCCAAAAGGTGGCAGCAACTTTAGTTTGTTCTTGAGACAAGGTCTCAAGACCTTGTTACTACATTCTAGCTTTAAGTTTTATAGATCTCAAGTTTATACATGAACCAGAGTGATCTGTGAACTTTAAAAATCTACTGTACACAATGCTCCGATGTCACAACGCACAGATCATGATTTGGTCTAGGCTGAAGTAGATTTTAGGAAGCAGTGCACACAGATCAATCTGCTACAGCAAACAACTCACTTAAGCAAGGCAACCAGGGTTGGGTAGGTTTAAGGAGTTTCTACAAATATGTCATTCATTTACTCAATATTACCCTATTTCTCACATGTACTCCTAAAGCCCAACTCTTTCCCAAGGTTATAGGGGAGAAATGATGCACTAACAAATACAGGGTCTTAACCATAGTGAATGCGCACTTCTGACAGAAAGCTGCTGAAAGTGTCTAACCTACACAACAGGCCATATGGAAGCCGTCTGCCCATACTGTACCCATTTCATCATCTTAACAATTAGTAAAAGGACCATGTTTTGCTAGAGGAAACAACAAAAAGATTCCATCTTTTGGCACTATATCTGTTGTTCTAGATACACACTTAGCATACAATATTGAGTTTCATTACTTACGCATGTATTTGAGGTTTTGGTGAATTTTCATACCAGGAAGATGAAGAAGTGAAGTTGCAAGAAATGCTGCTTGGCTGCTTTGTAATGGCATCAAATTTACTTCTAGAAGGATATTTACCACCACAAGGAGACTCTCGTGGAGCAGATGGGAAAGACAAACAACCAGAAGTACAAACAGCAGGAACAGGTACAGCAGCCCTTAGATATTCACTGCTTACTCTCTCGGGCTGTGTGTGTCTCTCTTCTCCTAGCACATCTCCACTTGCATAGTGAACACTTACTGTTCCGTCTGCAGCTGAGAAATCTGCTTCTTCATAATACCCATTTTGAATCATTTGTTGATCCTGCTCCTCGTCCTCCTCTTCTTCTTTGCTTTGTTCCTGCGGAAGATCACTAATTCCTTTTTCACAGGTTTCCTTCTGAGAGCTAACTGAGCTGTGGTAGCTAACAGCACATGTGTCAGAAATATCAGGATTGCTCTGAGATCCAAAATAATTTTCCACAAGCCCTTGTTTTACCACATCAGTACTACTGGAAAGAGAGTCATCTGGACTCAGATGAGGGTCATTTTCAATAACAGGGGTTTCTGAATGTATTTGCTTATGATTTAATGGCTCACTACATTTTCTTCCCACAGTCCTATCTTCACTAAGCTCCGAGTTAATAGAGATGGAACCTGAGACAACACAGGGGGTACCTAAGCAAATCAGCTTTGAGTTTAGTATTGTCGCTGTTTCTGCAGAGTTGTCATTAGATGTATCATGGCTCGGGGAGCCTTTAAGCACAGTATCCAAATTAGGTTTGGAGTCACAACTACTTTTCACATCACTGGCAGTATCTTCACCTGAGAAAACAAGTTGTAAAGGGTCTTTACTACTTGGATTTAAGGAATGCATTGCTAAAGTTTCACTGTCCAAATGCTCTGAAAATACAACACATTGCTGCTGCAAAAGAATACTTGACTTTTTAGAATCATCACACTTTCGCAGATCCATCGTTTCTAGATTTAATACAGTTTTACTATCACTTAAATGACACTCAGGTACAGCAGATTTCTTACAGTTGTCATCAGGTGACAATTCGTCATCAGAAGGAAGGGAGTTTATCGATGTCAGAGATGACTGTATTTCACTTAAAGCACTGGTGCTCTCAGTGCAGTGACTTCCTAGGGAAATTTTTACATTGTGATCAGGCTTCATCAAAAGATTATGAGGAAATAATCTTTCATTATTATAAGGACCTGGCCCTTGGAGAGTTTCAAAGGGTACTTCTGGATTTGGATGTGTTGTTGCAAAAGAACTTGGTTCACTTTCAACACCTGAGTCTGAAAATCTAGAGGAAGCATATGTGGCATTAGTGTCTGGTAACTTAATTGTGTCACCACTTACTACAACATGATATTCTTTTGTAGAAGGAGCAGGTAGATGACTTCTTGATTTGGTTAATGATTCTTCAGTAGAGTGAGACTTCGTTTCCTGTAAAGCATCCTTCCCAAGGGTTACTTCTATAGACTTGGATTTACCATTAGATTCTGAGCACTCACAACTGTGTAGTAAATTATCCACAAATAGTTCATCTTCTCGAAGCTCTGCCCAAGCTCCTATTTTAACAGTTATTTTCTCTCCACTTAAAGTCTCTTTACTGCTGGGCTTGACTTCAAGTGTTCTAACTCCTGAAGATGGAGTTGTTTGATAGTCAGGGCAATCACCTGATGAACTTCTAAATGCCAGATTGTGCTCCGCATGTGAGATATCACTATCGTCTTGGGAGATACCAAGATTACCTGAAATGGACAAATTTGCACAAAGATTTAGGCTGCCAGAGTTCAGAAGATCGAACTGGTCTGGTTGCATACTTTCAGTATCTGGAGACTTGTGTTCAGTTCTGTCTGTATTAGCTGGTAAAGAGCTAGCTTCCTTTTGACTTGTCTGTCTGATGTAGGTATTTGGGTCAAAATTATATCCACATACTGTGGGATCCAGACCTTCTTCCTGACTATGTGGAGGATTGCCTTCAAAGCATTTAGTGAGATCACTTGATGTTGTATTTTTCAAACATTTGTAGCTTACTAAAACCACAGAATCTTTAGAGTTCTGCTTTATTAACTTTTTTGTGTTTTCTGGTTTCATTGTTTTCATGAGCTTAGTGACCTTAACCTTGGATTTATTTGCTTCTTCATTCTTTCCTTTTAGAGATTTTGTTAGCTGCTTTTCACCTTCTGTATAGCAAATACTGGAGGCAACAGCAGATCTGACCTTCAACTCTGGGCTAGAAAGTCCTGCTACAGAGCTTTCTTCAGTTTCATGTTTATCCACTCTACTGGCCTCTGTTATCGGAAGACTCTGAATTCCCATCCAGGGCGCATCTAAGTCTTTCATCCAAAGAAAAAAAGATTCAAGTTTACAACAAGTGTGAGAATTCAAGGGATTGAGACTACTTTTTCTAACTACAACTTTCTAATTTCCTCAAAAGTAAATGAAACTACAAGGGGAAATGGTTTACTATTAGGGAATGGTTTTATGTATATCTGGAAGAATATGCTGAAATTGACATACATAGCTTATGTATTTTAGTTAGATTATACTTACCTTCAATAACTGAATCTAAATACCTATCTTCAAAGATTATAGGTAATGAATTGAGATCTCCATCTAATTCACTACATTCAATAGGTAGGGGTGGAAGAGAACTGCAGAAGGAAGTATTTTTGATAGCGGTGCACATCTGTAGATGACTCTGAGCACTGAAAAATATTCTTAAGTCAGATTGTAGTGAAAAAATAATTACACCCACCTCCACTTTAAAATCTATCCTGTTCTCTTCCCCACCAGTCTTAACCCCTTTCCTCAAGATACAGTGTCCTTGGGAAAAGTTTCTTGGTCAGAGATTAAAAACTAGCAAAATGAAAATTATGCTTTACTAATAGTAAATTACTGTCATGAAATTACAGTTTGCTGACAAGCTAATTCCTATTCTATTGTATGAATGTAGTATCAAAAGTTCAATGCTAATTACTTAATGAGAACACAGTGGAAAAGTGTGTTTCACAAGGCTCCTTTACCAATACATATTGATAAATACATTGAACATCTATTTAAAACAAGGTACACAAAGCCTAATATAAAATAGTCATCAGGAAGATTTTTCTAGGGCTTGGACAGAAGGCTCAGTGGTTAAGAGCATTTAGTGCTCTGGTAAAAGGCCCACTTTGATTCCCAGCTCCCACATGGGGGCTTGCAGCCATGTAACTGTAACTAATGTACTACAGTTCCAGGAGGTCTGACTCCTTTCTCTGATCTAAAATAGGAGTAGGCCCACACATGGTGAGCATACATACATTCAGACATACTTTTAAAAAATCTGGATTTTTTTAAGATTTATTTATTGATTGATTGTGTACACAACATTCTGCCTCCATGTATGCCCACGCACCAGAAGAGGGGACAATATTTCATTACAGATGGTTTTGAGCCACCATGTGGTTGCTGGGAATTGAACTCACAACCTCTGGAAGAACAGCCAGTGCTGTTAACCACTGAGCCCTCTCTCCAGCCCAAATCCAAAGATTTTTAAAAGAAAATATTTTCTAATAAAAATTTCAAAAGAATCAAAATAGAGTAGCTAACTGCATTTACTTATCACTATCACCCAGTGTGAACAGCTAACACTGCCCCAATTTTATACTTCAATTCTGACTACCTCTTATGCCCACAATTATTGTTTATAACTGTTTTTAGTAGGTAAAATATGTATCAACTGAAATATATTCTATATTATGTGGCAAAGAAATACATGACAGAATAAATATTTCCATCTGCTCACATTTCTTCTAATTTCCCAGCCCTGTCAACCCCAGGAGAACCACTGTTTGGAATTTCTTCACCCGAGTTTTGCTTCTTCAAAATTTCATACATAAAAACTGATACAGTATTCACTTCTTGGTGTCTGTTTTATTTTTCTCAGTAAAATGACTTCAAGCAATTCTTTAAAGCCCGAAAACGAGACCTGACCACATTCAGCAGGATGATGGAAGGCAAACAGTTTCAGAGCTTTTGTTTTGTTTTCAGAGTTGTTCTGGAACTTGCTCTGTAGACCAGGCTGGCCTCAAACAGAGAGCTCCAACCGCCTCTGGCTCTCAGGTGCTAGGATTAAAGGTGTGCACCACTACTGCCCAGCTATTTGGACATTTGAACTGTGTATCATTTATGTGACAGAAGGCAGTGCCAATCACACGATACAAAAACGATGAGTGTGAGCTATTCTGAACCGAGGAAGCAGAGACAGAAGACGATGGCATGTGAAGAGCAGAGCTACACAGTGCCAGGCCATTATACCTTTCTTCAACAGAAAGGGACTTTCAAAAAATAATTCCTAAATTAAACCTTTTCTTCTGCCTTAAATACTATAAAGTTTGTCATTAATAATTCTGTGATAAGACACCTTATGTAAAGGGAAATACAATTATCTGCATTTTGGATTTGTGCTACTTACTGAAGTTCTTGGTATGCAATGGCAGCTTCTCTTGGATGTTCAAAACAAAAGAATGCCTCCGAAAATCTGCGAACCTAAATAATTTCAAAAAGGAGCATTGACAACAAGGTATGTTCCACCAGTCAATTCGGTATAGACCAGCAAGCAGGGATGCTGATTCCACTAGGCATTCAAAGACCATTCCCACAAGAATTACACTTCTTTCTTCGGTGTTCCTAAATCACTGTATTTCTATATGGTATGGAATAAAGAAAAAACAAAACTGAGAAACTTAGTTTTACATTCTGATCTCATTTTTCCTCCTTAAAGGTTGGGATGGTACTTGCACCATTTGCTTTGTCTGCAGCATCCAGAACAGTGCCCAACACATGGGAAATGATGGAGGGAAATCCCGGGTGGCTAACTTCATCTACATTATTGTATTGTCAGAATTCAAGTATATGACCATGAACTGAGTGATGTATTAGCATTGTGACTTTGGGCATTTGACTCTGAGTTTCAGGTGATGCACTTTCAAACTGCACTCAATACTTGTGCAATGGCATTGTGAAGAACATAGCACACATGCAACAGTAGCTTCTAGTATGGGTAGATAAAGACACATGCTTTTGTAACTGCTGTTCTAATGGTCACTGCATTCTGCCTTAGCAGAACTATGCACAAATCATACCCCATCTTGTATATGATGTTCTTTAGAACAGGAACTGTTTTATTTTCCTTTATAAGACAGGGTCTCACTATTTAGCTCTGGTTGGCCTGAAACTTGTTATTTATACTAGGCTGACCTTTAACTCACCAAGATTCACCTGCCTCTGCCTCCCAAGTGCTAAGATTAAAGGTGTGCACTATGATGCCAGAGGAGGTATGTTTTGAAGATACCCTCTAATATATTTTGGCATGTAATAGAAGAAAGTACTTGATATATATATATATATATATTGAATTTGCCGACTATTTTTAATCATGAAAAGAAAGGTTTTGTGGGCTGGAGAGATGGCTCAGTGGTTAAGAGCATTGCCTGCTCTTCCAAAGGTCCTGAGTTCAATCCCCGGCAACCACATGGTGGCTCACAACCATCTGTAATGAGATCTGGTGCCCTCTTCTGGCTTGCAGACATACACAAGACAGAATATTGTATACCTAATAAATAAATATTTTTAAAAAAGAAAGGTTTGTTAGATAATGGAACATCAGTAAGACAAATAAGAGAGGGAAAAGATCTTATTTGGGTACATAGAGGGAAAGGAAATGTTACATATTCAAATCATATTATGTTGAGAATACGTGTGTGTGTGTGTGTGTGTGTGTGTATGTGTGTGTACACTTTTTTTGTGCCATAGCACATGTGAGGAAGTCAGAGGACCATGTTGTGGTGTCTAACGCAGACATGGAGAGAGACAGTGGGGAGGCACTGATGAGAGGGTGTGCTGTGGACTTTACTTTCAAATATGTCTAATCACCTATTTATCTCCTGTTTCTCTCAGCACTAAAGGAACGATGAAGGAAAATATCTGCCTGTCTGAGTTTGTTTTCCCTGATGACTATAAAGTATAAACATGTATTTTATTATATTGAGTACACAAAGAAAAATGTTTTATTATAACATTTCCATACTGTATTTTCACAATATCCAGCCTGTTCCTTCCTCTCTCTCCCTTCTTTGCCTGCTCCTCAGAAGACTCCTCTTTCATCTCTTGCAATCTTCCTTCTCTTTAGCTCCCACTGGATTTCCAGAGTCGGCGAGTGGCTCCCCTTCTCTCCTTCACCGTCCTGATTCTTACAGTAAGAACTATTTCTTGCTAGTATCTTACCTAGGAGGCTCTGTGCTAAGGCCCTGATTTAAACCTTAAAAGGGCTATGGAGGAGATATCTTCATTTAGTCAGTGAGGAAGCTATGGCAAGAGGAACCATGGAGACACAGGCAGTAAGTAAGTGATAAACCCATTTCAAGTACAGATTTGGGGAACTAAATCTTACACTCTAGTTCTTATCTTTTTGTCTTTCTACATCAAGATTCTGCAATTAGAAATCTTTCCATGCCTCTATGTACTCATATGAGGTTCCTTTTTTCATTTTCTTACAGTTACACACTGGGATGCTATGCCATGAATGAGTCTATTCATTATACTGTGTCACCATAACTAATGTATGACTGCCACCTGATGGCAACACATAATATTAAAATTTGTTAGGTTTCCAAATTTAAATTTAGGGGATACAAGAAACATATATTACTACCTTGTTACGGTTGCTTACCAAAGTGAGTTTGGCTATATGCTCTAATTTAAAAATCATTTACTTGGCACTATCACAACTATTGAAACTTTAGCAAATAGGAAAAAGGTGAACTTTCAATGGCTATGTAATATTAATGCTTTAAAGAGGTAAATATTCTTTCCTGGGCTTACTCGAATATGTAATTCAAATTGTTAAGAGAATTTGTTCTAGTATTTTTATACGTGTTCATGTACAGCAGAATCTGACGCTGAGCACAGGCTTTCTATCTGATAGATTATGGTTATATTATCTTTTAAAATGTAGCACTTTACAAATGTTTATTTGAATACATATTCTTTGCTCTTTGTGTTATAGTAGGATACAATGTTTATTTATTTATTTTTTTTTAAATATTTATTTATTTATTATGTATACAATATTCTGTATGTGTGTATGCCCATATGCCAGAAGAGGGCGCCAGACCCCATTACAGATGGTTGTGAGCCACCATGTGGTTGCCAGGAATTGAACTCAGGACCTTTGGAAGAGCAGGCAATGCTCTTAACCACTGAGCCATTTCTCCAGCCCCTACAATAATGTTTATTACACAAAACTGATTCACATTTAATATCAGATACAATTCTAGCTCATTTCGTGATATGATAATGCATCTCTTCTAAAAGAAAATTAACAAAGAGAAAAACTTTTTCGGACATGTGACAGACATTTTATTTTATTATCTTACTTAATTAAGGTTTAGTAGGTCCTCCTGTTCTTCCTGGTACTTGGAACTGAACTCAGCACCCACACATGTGAGGCTGTGCCTTCCCACCTAGCTACATCCCTTGCTCACCATTTTTCTAGTTCTCTGGCATCACAGATGCCAGATGTGTGGCATCACACATTTAGAGTGCAATTTCATCAATTCTGACGTGAAAGCATCACCATGCTAACAACATGAACACACCCATCAAAAAGGACATGAAGATTTTCAGAGGCAATTGCACATAACAGTCAGGAGACTGTAAGAAGCAGAGCTGGCTTGCTTTGTTTATAACCTGGAGTCAGGGTGTTACTCTGCAGCCTTGGTACTCACTAAGTGGTTCACTCTGATTGCAAACTCACAGCCAGCCTGGGTCTGTCATCCCAGTGCTGGGATTATAAACATACACTACCAGGCCCAGCTACAACAAGTTGATATAAAAAACCTACTGCAGGCATGGTGACGCACGCCGTTAATCTCAGCACTTGAAAGGCAGAGGCAGGCGGATCTCTATGAGTTTCAGGACAGTCAGAGCTACACAGTAAGACACTGTCACAAAAAAACAAAATAAAATAAATAAAAAAGTCCACCCCCATTTAAAAAAAAAACCTCTTCAAAAATCCCTGTAAGTAAGGGATAAAAAAGAAATAAAAAATAGAACTTGGGACCTTTCAATATCAAATATAATATTCTAATAATTTTAGTAGAACAGGATGCCCACATATTCAGGTTGAGTATATTATCTAAACTTTGCAATAATGAACTATTGGAAAAGAAAGTTCTCAAAAGAAATATATGCAGTCAGTAAACACTTGAAACAAATGTTCAACACCCTTAGCCACTAGAAGAATGAAAACCTCAACTGCTTTTCTATTTCATCACATTCCAGTCAGAATGGCTATGGAGAGAACAATGCCAACAGATGCACTGACCTCTCTAGGAGGCACCCAAGCCCTCACGGAAGTCCTAACTTCCAAAGAACACCGAGGAAAAGGCAGTTCAGCAGTGTGAGCACACCAAGAGAGCTGGTTATATTTCTACTAAAATCATCCCTGTTCAAAAATCTTGGTGGTAAGAATGTTAATGAAATTGTCTGAAAGATACACACTGCATTTATTGAGCTGATCATTTTAAATTACTATACAAAGCTAAAGAAGATCATTAGACAGGTGGATACTGTAATTATGCTATTTCATCCACTGCAGAATCTCATAGTAGGCCTTTTAGAGAAGCACCTAATCTTTATTAAAGGATTTCTAAGGAAGAGCCCTAAAAAATTAGTTTTCAATACGATAACCCTACTTACTGAAATATAATAATAATAAAACAGAAAAGAAAACACATCAAAGAGAGAAGTAAAAACACGAAAAAATAGTCCATTTAAAATGCTAATAAAATGAGAGACTTTCTTTAAGGCCATTCCCTAAAAAGATAAGGGCACAAAAATATTAGTAATTGGTGAAAAACACTACAGATCTATCAGATACTTTTAAAAAATGAAGTTTTCTATTATGTGATAATAATAAATTTAAAAGTGAAGGCAAAATAGAAAAACTCCTTAGAAAAATGTCATCTATCAAACTGTTGGAAAAGAAATGATTTACAACATTCCTACTTACACTGTGCCATTTTACTCTATTTACTAGGAAGGATAGAGCAAACTGAGACATAAGATTATTAGATGAAATTATAGGGCCATTAAAAGAGAGTGCGATGTGCGAATCTGAGTCTGATCCTGCAAATGTGGACTGGGGTGGGGTTGTCAAATAGCACATAACAACTGGTAAAATCTAAATACTGGCTACATTGTGGTTCGACTGCAAAATGTCTCCTGTAGCTCATGTGTTTGAACACATGGTCACTAGACAGCTGACACTGTTGGAAGGTTATGGACCTTTTAGGATGTGAAGTCTTGCTGGAGGAAATATGTCACTCAGGGCAAGTCTTGAGGGTTTATAGTTTGCCCCCACTTCCTCTTATTCCGTTCTCTGCTTTCAGATGGCTAAAGCCACATGACTGACAGGCTGCATGTTCCTGACACCACGCTTTCCAAGCCATGCAAGGTTGTAGCCTCTCTGGAACCTTAAGCCAAAATAAACCCCTTCTTTCTTATGTGGCCTCTATCAGGGTATTTTACCAAACCAACAAAAGATTTAATTAAGACAGGCCAGATACTACACATCATTATTATATCAGTATAAAAATTTCTAAGGTTGACTACTATAATGGATAAGTGTTCCTGATCTTGAGAAATACATACTGAAGTATGAGGGATAAATGGTCATCTTCAGAGAAACTGTTCTTGGTTTGCAATAGTTACAAACTCAGGAAGAATCTAAATGTCTATCAACAAAATAAATTGTGTATATACTCAAATGGTATATAACACATGAGAAAAATCTTGGCAGATATTAAAAAAAGTAGCATATAAGAGGACATACACAGTATATGATCTAACACAGAATTCAGTAACGAGTACATGCTATATAATGAAATAGTTTTCTGTATAAGGGCCACTGTAGGTCTATATTCAACTTGCGAAATTCCTAGTATATATTCTCATGAGAGTTTAGGGAAGAAAATGAAAAATCAAAACAAAGATAAAAGAAGGAGAAACTATCAGAGATGCCTATTTGGTTATTTATTTCTAATTCCTGCTTTGGGGTCTAGGAGCTATCTCCTATCATATATATTCATGTTTTATTTACCTTCAGGTAGGTTTCTATTAGCAGAGGTGCTGAACTGTCTTATTTTACTATTAGCTTTAGAATCAAAAAACATAAGGATGTCTCTCTTCTACATTTACCTACATTATTAAGTAAGAATATTTTTTACTTGTAAGAAATTCCTAAAGATATATAATATTCAATAGAAGGGCATTTCTTTAACTTACCCTCAAGGTATGGTGTTCCTGTGCTAACAGTACTCTTAATTCTTCATGCAGTGTTAGGACTTCCAGAAACTGTCCCCATAAAGCCATGAGAAGTGAGCAAAGTTGTGCAAGGTTCATGTTGATCAGTTCTGCCAGTTCATCAGGGTTTTCAACTTTCTACAACAACAAGGACAAACAGCTTTACTGCTTCCCGGAATGCAGGCATCAGACCTCATGACCACACTATTAAGAATGTCAGCATGAAGGCAAGTGTGAACATGTGTGCTGAGGGGAAGACACCAGCCAAATAATGCTTTTTATATTTAACTGATGGATACGGAGGCAATTTCAGCAAACTAGCTAGGATATCACACACATAAAGTAAAACAATTAAATCTTGAAGAGAAAACTAAGAATGTCCGCCATGGAAATGGAGGCTGATGAGCTAGAACAGAAGGTGAGTGGAGGAGGCCGACCAGCAGCCTACACTGACATGAACTCGGACATGAATCACAAACAATGCATGCCGGGCCATGAAATCCACACTCATCATCTGGACTCGGCAAAAGAGTTAACTCTACTGACGGAAAAGGAAAAAGCTGTAACAGCACAATTAAAATCTCACATGTCAGATTCACAAAGAAGTGAATTTAAAAAGAGAGTTCGCAACATGTCTTGTTAACGGGTGATGTTGAGAGACGGTGGTTGGGTGGGGTGGTAAAGGCAGAGGAGGTTTTCTTTAGTAAAAGGATCATGACACCTTTCATATGGAAGAAAAATATAAGAACAGATATATGAATTAAAGTCAGCCAAAAGAAAGTAATGGGAATAAAAAGATTTAAATACTAAAAGACCAAAACTAACCAAACCAAAAAAACCAACTACACAAACAAAAACCCCCAAAATCAAAAACAACCTCCCCCTTTTAGTTTTTGAAACACTAGATTTTGTTCATATTGACTGCGTATTTCTTATAATTATTTTTAAATGGATACAGCCCTTTGGGTAACTATTTATAAAAACTATATAAACCCCTTATTTATTAATTTTATATCAGTGTTTTGCCTACATGTATATGTGTTCAGGGCTCATAGAGGTCAGAAGAGGCTGTTGGATCCCTTGGAACTGGAGCTACAGATCAATGTGAACTGCCATGAAAGGTGCTGGGAATGGGACTTCCACTCCTCTGGAAAGGCCACTAAAGCTATTAACTGTCCAGCCATCTCTTCAACTCTGTGTTGGTGTCGTTTTTTCCTTTTTTTTTTTTTTTTTTTTGAGACAGGGTTTCTTTGTAGCTTTGGAGCCTGTCCTGGAACTAGCTCTTTGTAGACCAGGCTGGCGTTGAACTCAAGAGATCCGCCTACCTCTGCCTCCCGAGTACTGGGATTAAAGGTGTGCACCACCACTGTCCATTTTATACTGGTGACCTTTAAAGAAAATGGTCATTTGAATTATAAAGAAACCCTGTGACAGCATAGAAAATTGCATCTTTGCATATCCTGCATACTTATAATTATTAAAGAGACCCTTCACAAAAAGAATTTAGTTTTCATTGAAACTTACATAGAGAAATAAGACTCCAAACCAAATGTATACTTCCATTTGATACATGCCTCTGATTTCTCTCATTAACACAGCTGGTGAACAGTGAATATACAGTGAACTTAAAATAATCAAGACACCTAGTTTTCTGATCAAAAAAGAAAAATGTATCCAATTTAACTTTAAGAATGAACTGGAAAAAAACGGCTTAAGATACAAGCTGACCTGTTGTAGTAAAATAGTATCATTTTAAAGGACTGCTATGCATGAGAGCCAGCAAGAGTACAGAGAGGAAGGAAACCCTGTAGGGCACGGTGGAGGGAGTGGAAAATGAAAACCAAATATGATGATACTTGTAAAAGACTGTCACAAGGAAACCTATTTCTTTGCATACTAACCAAAAATGTTAACAGATAAAAAAGTATTGTCACAAAACTATACAAGTGTTTTAAAAACCTGTCCAGAAATTCATTAAATAAAAATCACAGAAGAAAGTGTATATATTTGCAGTTAATTGTTCTTTATGTGCAAAACAACAAATTTTTCAAAGGATATGTTAGCTATATATTTAGGTTAGATGTCTTTGCCCATCTTTTCTGTGGTTCTACCTAGATTGCCTAATTTGCCTTTGCAGTTAAAAAAAAAGGCAATTGAATTTTCTTGGACAAAATATTTAGAATAGAAAATAGAATTAATATAGTAAAAATGGCAATGTTACCAAAAGCAATCTACAGATTCAATGCAAAGCCCATCAAAATCCCAGCAAAATTCTTCAAAGACCTCAAAAGAATGGTACTCAACTTCATATGGAAAAGCAAAAAACCCAGGGTAGCTAAAACAATCCTGGGCAATAAAAGAACTTCTGGAGGCATCACAATCCTTGACTTCAAACTCTACTACAGAGCTACAGTACTGAAAACAGCCTGGCATTGGCATAAAAACAGACAGGAGGACCAATGGAACTGAATAGAAGACCCGGATAACAACCCACACATCTTTGAAT
>JAQHUG010000193.1:2679929-2692806 GCA_028555095.1 Dicrostonyx torquatus | reverse complement strand
GAATGAGGTAACCCAGACACAGAAAGACAATTATCACATGTACTCACTCATAGGTGGCTTTTAAACATAAAGCAAAGAAAGCCAGCCTACAAACCACAATTCCAGAGAACTTAGACAATGAGGACACTAAGAGAGACTTACATAGATTTAATCTACATGGTCAGTAGAAATTTAGAAAAAGAAAAGATCTCCTGAGTATATTGGGAGCATGGGGACCTTGGGGGAGGATTGAAGCGGGGAGAGGAGAGGCAGGGAGGGAAAAAGAGAAAAGTGTAGAGCTCAATAAATATCAATAAAAAAAGAAAAAGAAAGTCAATAGAGTTTAGATTTATCCATCAAAAAAAAATCACTCAAATAATGAGAATTAAAAAAAAAATTCAAGTACCTTAACTTCTTCACACAGTTCAGTAAGACGAGCTTGTACATCCATTTCCTCTGAAAAGGGTAAAAACTAATTAGAGGAAAGATTTCATTGTTAGATCTGAGACTACCTTTAATATTATGCGAAGGACAAAATCTTTTGCAATAAAAAGTTAATCCCTGATTTAACAAGGTATTATGTATTGTTAAAAGTAATTTTTGGTTATATAATTCTGATTTACTTAAGTATGCTCCAAGCCTCTAGTAAGAAATTTATAATTAAAATGGCAAGACCAACAGAAAAACACTGAAACAAATAAAATAAAGATTAGTTATTTTTAAAGGAAGAGAATTACATCAAGGTCTCAAATACAAATTTTATACTAGGAAAATAAGTATAACTAAAATGAGCTCATTAAAGAAGTCATTCTCACTCCAATGCAAAGATGCATCCTATGACATGTTGCAACTGATTTCACAAAAAATTCACTGTCAGAAACATTAATATCTTCTAATGTTAAGTTAAAAACAAAAACCCAACAGCAAATGCTGCATAAATTCTATATACTAAATCTAATTTCACATTGTTCATTATCTTTTCCTATGATTGTAAGAAAATCATTAAGATTCGATTTAGGTTATACATCCCATTTCAGAAAATAACTTTAAAATTCTGATACATTTTTCTAATGCCTATTATAGCTGGTGAGCTACTTCATGAAAACATCCTTTGTGTGTATAAGACAAAGGTCAGAGCTGGATGTTTTCCTGATTTTCCTGCCACACTATTCTGTGAGCCAGTCTCCCACTGAACCAGAACTCACTGTTTTATCTAGTCTGGCTAGCCAGCAAACTCCAGGAATTCTTCAGTCTTTGTATCCCACTGCTGGGGCTGCAGGTACAAGCAGCTGCCCCTGAATTTGACTTCAGTGCTGGGGATCCTAACTCAGGTCCTCACGCTTGTACAACAAGCACTTACCCACTGGCTGATGGCCTCAGCCAAAAAAATCTTCAAGAAGGAGTAAAAACTAAATTTAACTGCTAAACTAATGGATAATGACTTCAAAACCACTTAGAGATTTTTGTCTCACTTTAAATGCTTTAATAATATTTTTCTTTTCAAATGATACATTATGATACAACAATTAACAGAAATGTAAAATTAATCCCACTATTTTATTCAAATCATCTTGAGGATGTCTGTTCCACCTACTGTTCAAGGTTACAGTCTAGAATATATCCTTCTATGATATACATATGAGTTTAACAGTGTAATTCTACTTTACTTGTTTTCTGATATTTGCATTCCTTTCTCAGTACTTCTCTGGGGAAATCGGCTCCCTAGATTAAGCACTTTAAATAAATGCTAATTGTCATTCTTTTACGTAGGTACACCAAAATTTTCCCTATTCTAGTCTTTGCCAAAATATTGGTCATTTTTTTTTTTAGTGTTTTGCTAACTGAGAGAAATAATGCAATAAACTTACTTGTAGTACATGTCTCTTTAAGAACATTATTTTTGAAAGCAGTAATCAGAGCTTAGGTTACAAGGTGGAGAGGTATACTCAGGTAAGAGTTATGTTATTTACAACTAACTTTTGAGATTTTATGGTTTTGTTGTTGTGTTGAGAGAGGGCTTCTCTGTGTAGCTCTAGCTGTCCTGGAACCTGCTTTGTAGATCATGCTAGCCTCTGCCTCCTCAGTGCTGGTGGCATGTGCTACCACCATGCGGCTTCTGTTTTAGTTTTAAACCAAGCCTTTTCTCTAACAAATCAAAATCTACTCCCCTTTTAAGATAAGCCTTAATTATACTAAGCAGCATTTTATAAATGCAGAATGCTTCCAAGCTAAGCAGACAGGCTGGCACTACACTAAAACTAGAAGCAGATTTTAATTGCTCTAATGAATACTAAACTATGCCATAAATGGTCACAATTTCATACTATGATTTTTTTAAATTTTAAAATCACTTCATATGAGAATGAAACACTATGCTTAACATTTCAACCTTGAATTTTTTCTAGTGATAAATGAGTTTTAAGAATAGTTTTAATGAAAATTAAGCAGCTCAAATCTTTCTCAGCCAGTATTCACTCATCTGAAGTACTATGAAATACTAACTTCCTTTGTTTCAGTTTGTTCATTCACCTGACAACTGAGAACACAATTTTATTTCATTTGAAAATTTCAACAGCTATCCACAATTTAAAAAAAAAAGTAACCATTATTCAAGGCCAAGTAAAACCTTCCAGAAAGTTAGCAAACTAGTTACTACTGCTATGCAAGAACAAAAGTCTAAAATATAATATGGAGGCTGGTTGTGGTGGTTCACGCCTTTAATCCCAGCATCTGGGAAGTAGAGACAGTCAGATCTCGGTGATTCGTCCAAAAACTAAATATAAATAACATGAAAGTGTACAAACAAAAATCAGATAAATGGACCTCTTCATTTAATATAAGCAACATTTAGGTAGTAGATATTTAGTATTATTTTTAAAAGTCTAGAATGATGAAAACATATGCAAATTAACTAAAACCATGAAACCAATCAGGGGTGTTCCTCTTCTTTATCCTTCCAACGCATAAAACCAGCTTCAGTTTTTTAAGCACATTTCATTAAGGATTAGGCCTATCCAAAGTTGAAATTACTTTAAGAACACTAATAGTAATTTTGCTCAATCAGCAATTTTGCTGACATAGATGGTTTTTAAAAAAGTGGTCATTATAAAAACTAGAATGTGAAAAGTCAGAGAGATCTTCACACTATCACTTTTCTAAATAAAAACTTCAACATTACAAATCAATTAAATTAATCCAATTTATGTGCAAACCAAACTGATTATGTAAATGAACTCTTAATAAAAGTGCTGGGAATATATTACATTGTTTACAAAGTTTAATTAACCTATTTGTAAACATACCTACATGCGTGTCGTTCTGGGCTCTTGGCTGTGCTCTTCTGAGGAGACGCTCATAGAGGACCTGCATGCTGGCCTTGGCTAGTTATAAGGGTTGCACACAGCACTAGTTACTACACTCCTTTTACAACAAAACTTACTTGAATTTTCCAACTTGTTAATAAGTGTTGATAGGGCAATTGGTTAATTAGCTTATTAGAATTACAAATGATGTACATTCAAGTGTAAATTATTATTTGAATTATGCTGCTAATATTTCTTATTCCATTACTATTTTGATGTTTTAGTTTCATAAATTGAGAATTTTAGGGTTGGCAAGAGTCTCAGAGACCAGCTAGCTCAGTTTCGCGCTTTCCCAAGTGCAGGTGTAAGGCTCAGACTGCAGAACTCCTGACTCTTGTTTTATGAGCTTCCTTACAGTGGAGCTCTTTGAATCCAACCAATGTTTAATGATACGTCCTCAAAACACAATGTACATCATTTATCTAGGAAAAAAGAAAAGGGCAAAAGAGCAGAAAGGAACTCAAAGTATTATTTTAAGAGAGGGAAGAGTTTAGTTTTTTTATAGCATAGTGCTTAAGAATTTTAACTATGCATATTTGAAACGTTAGGAAAAATACTAAATGACAGAAAAAATACATATTCTCTAATCAGGAGCTACTTTATGTTCCCTTATTAAAACTAGTGATCACAATGATGTCTAATAAATAGTACATTATATAACATGGAAATATATGAGTGTCCAAAATTCAAATTTACTAGAACAAAAATATTATTGATAATCTCAGAATATGAAACATTTTAAACAATTAATAGTATTTTTAGATATTCCTCTACAATAAAAAGAAAATATACATAGTAAAGTTTAAGGTCACATAGTATTACTAATAAATACTTATTGAAGATGAGTCCAGATTTTAAAAAAGTCCCTAGGAAACTATCGTAAGCTGCACTGATGGGCTATACTTTTCAGATAACACAATTAAAAAAAATACAGTGCTATTTTACCAATTAATTCATTCAATAAATATATTCTCAGTAAGTATACATAATATACTAATGCTTTTTTTCTTTCTTTTCTTAAGTTTTCAAGACAGAGCTTCTCTGTGTAGCCCTGGCTATCCTGGAATTTGCTCTGCAGACCAGGCTGGCCTTAAACTCAGAGATTCTCCTGCCTCTGCCTTCCAAGTGATGGGATTAAAAATATGCACCACCACAGCGCAGCAATATACCAATAATCTTCTTCTCTAATTTTTTATTTCTAAATTTGAAGTGTGGGCTTACTTTAGAATTTTGTTTTCTAATATTTTAAAGCAAGTAATTGGGAATAATGTTCATACTCACTTAATAACTAACTCCTAAATTTAAATAAGGGCTTTTTTTAAATGTGCAATTTTATAAACTATACCTATAAGCCCAAAGTTATACAACATAAGAAATTTGAGGATATTATAACACAATGAATTATTAAGTTGAAGTTAATAAAATAAAAATAGTGCTAGCACTGTCTAATCTATGACAAGAAAAATTTTTCTTTCATTATGTCAGACATTTTGCCAACAAACATGATTCCTGGTTTTTGAGAAATACTTTTTCCTCCCTTAAAATGTGGCTCATGTATTTTCACCTGTAAAGATTATATGTTAAATCTATGTGAACACTGTATACTGTCGAACATCCTCACACTAATCCTCTAAGGGCCCACACCATCTATCAAAACCAAAAGACGCTGAGCATTGCTGTGTGAATTTCTCCTGTCCACCTTAGCAACAAGTTGGTTTGTTATCACTGTTGCTGGGAGGAGAGGGAGGGAATAGGAGTCAGAGGGGTTATTTACGATGGAGCTCTGTCCTTTCATCTGTACCCAGCACTGTGCCTGGCACAGCAGCTATGCCAAAGTCCAATGACATTACCACTGCTAATGCAACTGTACACCTCTGGCTTTCAAGAGATCTTACCCTTAGTTTCTGACCTGTCATACACAACACTTATGTCCTTCCATCTCCTTACCTAGAGAATCCACATGGTGGGTGCTGGGAAGTGAACCTGGATTCTTAGGAGGAAAAGCCAGTGCTCTTAATCACTGAGCTGTCTCTCCAGCCCACCTTGTAATGTTTTATAACCTCAAACACACAACTTAAAAAAACAAAAAATCCGTCACCTAGTCTCAAATCCAAAATTATTTAAGATAATAGTTATATCATCTTAGAGAATGTATTGGTATTGTTAAAATACTTAAACCCTTGAGGTACAAGGAAATATAACAGGAATAGTGACTAAATAAAATTTCAAATATTCCTAACTTATTGAAATGATAAAAACATCTTACTCTGCCAAGATAATTAAATGAGATTTTTTTTTTTATGAGCAAATATTTGAAAACTGAGGTTTACAGGTTGACCATGAAGCCAGGCAGTGCTGGAGCACACCTTTAATCCCAGCATTTGGGAGGCAGAGGCAGGGCATCTCTATGGACTCATGGTCAGTCTGGTCTACAGAGTGAGTTCAGTACAACCAGGGCTACACAGAGAAGCCCTGTCTTGAAAAAGTAATAAGCAAACAAGTGATAAATACTGACCACGAAACATCTGTGAAAAACTGAAGCTTGATTTAAGTAGTTCTAAAATGTTAAAATACTCAACGATGTTGTTTCTTAGAAAAAGAGCCCTGGTATAACTCACAGCCTCATGGACATGTACAGAAACAGTCTAAGGGCTGTACCTGCTTAGGCTCTTGAAGTGTGGACTGCACTTGCCTTCCCAAGGCTCTGCTTTCTAGCATAATCTTAAATAACCTTAAGAGAAACAGAGTACTGTCATGACATGTTATTTTAAAAATCTACTTAAAGATTCACTTCAATCTTAGCACAAAAAAGTTATTTCTCCACATTCTAAGAAAGTTTTCAACTTCACAAAGTGATTATCAAGGGTAGAAAAAGACAGACTTGAGAGAGAAAAGAGAAGCACACAGGACAGGAAAGCTGTGCAAGCTGCTCCCTAGCCAGAGTAGTGGAGAGAGTGACTAGGAGAGGTCTGGCCACTTTTAACATACCCAGTTCTAGTTTCTGACAAGAGGGAATCTCTTCTGTTACCGTAATGAAGTAGCTGTGCAATCCCTTGAAGGCTAGCAGCAAAGTGGCACAAAGTGTGTAATGAAAATGATAGGCATGATGTAGGAAGGGTTCTGCAATGAGGAAGCTACAACCCTAGAAAGAACAGATTTGGAAGACAAAATGTTAGTAAACAAAAATCTAATGTATCACACTTGATACCTTGAAAAAATCCAACCAACCAACCTATTGCCAGGTAGTTATTATAAAACATGTAAGAAATTCATCAGTATTTTGATGATCACCTAAATGATTTAAATATAAAATGTAACCATAGCAATTTCAGTCATGGATCTGTATAACACACTGATGAAACTGTGAATTTTTGTTATGATGAGGTTCCTATGACAACTGTTTTGGAGACATTGCTTTCACAGTCATTACATGTATCTCTTCTTTCCTAAGAATGGCCTTGATCATGCTACTCTGAGCCTACTCTCAAGTCTGCCATTCTTCTTAAAAGGCATCTTTGGATATTCCTAGCAGTTTTGCTAAAGGAACAATGGGTGACAATAACAGGTTTACAAAGGTCACTGTTATTGGCTGTCAAAGATCTCTTCACTAAACCTGATAACATTTTAAAGAGGCTGATGTTCATAACACATAATTAAACTAACCAATTGGTTCTGATTCTACATATCTTTAAGTTATTAAACTCAAATAATTCATCAAAGAAACTACATTCACTTACAGATAAAATACTCAAAAACATTTCTTTTAAAATAGGGGAAAAATAAAATATGAAAAAGGTTATACACATATTCAATGCTTACATCTGGCGACAACTGTTTTGTGTAGTTAACACCAAAGACTACACTTTCCAGAGTAGGAATCGCTGAGTCTTTGTTTTGTGCTGGTGCATTTCTATTCAACCAAGTAGTCTTCACAGGGCGAGGAAAGCTGGAGGAACAGGAGGCACGCTATTACTGTCTGAACAGTTTATTTTCAAGTAGGATATTCACAGAAGAAAAATTGCAAAAATGAAAAGGGTTTCTGCAGCATTCTAAGGTCTATAGTATTCTTAAATTATCTTTCAATAATTAAAATCTATGGGCTGGAGAGATGGCTCAGTGGCTAAGAGCATTGCCTGCTCTTTCAAAGGTCCTGAGTTCAATTCCCAGCAACCACATGGTGGCTCACAACCATCTGTAATAAGGTCTGGTGCACTCTTCTGGCCTTCAGGCATACAGACAGACAGAATATTGTATACATAATAAACAAATATATTAAAAAATAATTAAAATCTATGAAAAAGTACAATGAATAATAACTCTAAGGCTAGATACTTGAGGTTATTTCTCTTTTTGAGAAACTAGGAACTGAAACAAGGACCTTACAAATGCTAGGCAAGTGTTTAGTATACCAGGTTCCACCAAATTCTGAGGGCAATTCTACAACTCATCTTCTTAGCTGATAAGTCAGATTATGTGTATGTATTTGTCACACACTCTCACACACACACACGCACGTGCACACACACACACATGCACTCACTGCTTAAGTGTCACCCATAACAGCTGTTAGAATCACTTTTGTGTTAGAAATTGTAGACAGTTCAGAAATCAAATCTATACGGGTAGTTTTAGATTTGAGAGTTCTACCTACTGCCTACATCACCAAAAATTTTTATTTAATGAACTATAGAGCATGATTGTATAATGAAACATAATTTTTTCTCCCCATAGAATTAGTTATAAAAATATTACTCAATAAATGTGTTAGCTAAAATATTACATATTATCTGAAGACTTATTTTCATTTTTTTAATTATGTGGAGCAGGTATGTGCACATGGTTGGAGCTACTCCCAGAGGTGACAGATCCCCCTGCAACTGGATATGACAGTTAATAAGTAGAAATAGAGGATCTAGGAAAGAGATAAAGAACACTAAGAATACATTCACATTCCCTTACACAGAACAAGTTAACAGTGCAGCACACCACAAACTAAATTAAAAATTAAACCAGGTAGAGATTAAACAATGTTGCATGGTTATTTCTGTATTGTATTCTCTTACTTTGTCAATTAACTAAATTATAAAAATCACTCCATTTATTCCATACTTATGTAATAATGTTATTGATACTAATGGTCCCATGCTCTTAAGTTATGTTATATTTACTGACACAAAATCTATCAATAATTATGTACCTAAAATTCTTTATCACTTCAGCTTGTCATTTGTTGGAGCATGTTTTCAATAAATTTACCTTATTAGTGGCTGGTGTAATGCAACCAAGGATGCATGGACTGTAACGGACACAACGGAGAGGTGGAAATAATCAAACATGACATTCACATGATGATGCAGTCCTCTAGAGAGGCTATAGTGCAGCTTCAACGTTCGACTACTTATTAGTTGTAAGGCGTTCAGATCATCTGCCCTACAAAAAAAGCAGTATATTTTCAAGGAATTAGGGAGTATTTAGTAAAGGCTAATATTTTATAAACCATGTAAATCTTTTTTTAAAGGCTTAATTATTTCAGTTTACAATGAGAGTGATTGACAAGCACCAGACTGAAGAAGCGGCCATATAAAAACAACCAGCTTCTACTCACAGCTTTCTAACTGTGCATGCTGGGGCTATGTTTTCACTAACATACCTATAAAAACAAGTTCTTTTTGATAGCTCATAATTAATATCCACCTTAAATTTTACTTTAGGGAGAATTCTACAAGGTCAAACCTTACCATAATAAATCCCCCAAAGTGTGTCATTTATTTTTACTGCATGGAATTTTAAGTGTTGCGTAAAGACCCTGAACATTTATTAAATGCTTAGTGAGATCTGATCTCATAAACAAACCACTTTCTAGTCAGTAAAAGTACTTTTATTGTAGTCTGTCATATTAACATGCAAAAAAAACCTGAAAAACGTCATAAAAATTATATTCAGATTACCATTTAAAAACCCATGCATAGCATATAACTACCTATAGCTACTGAATTACCTACTAACTTCAGCTTATTCTACTCAAGGAATTTTTATGACTTGGTTTTAAAAAGTATAAAAAGGAGCAGTAGTAACTATATAAAAGTATTATCATGCCATGATAATAAAGAGGACACTTAGACTTTTAATGTGACTGCTTTATATTATATAGTCAAGAAGTATTTGTTATACTTGCTTAAAATGAAGAAACAGCTCCTTCAAGAAATACCATCCTTGTTTTAAATGAATAAAAGCACAATGTATGATTGTATGTCTAAGTGTGTGGGGAAGTTCAGGGTAACTGGTATCTCTGGAACTTTGAGGTTTAGAATTGAAGAACTAGAAACACCCATCATGAGTGTCACTAGTCTTAACCATTTTGAGTATCAATGCAGACCCACCTAGAGAAGCTACAACTCATGCCAAGAAAAATTCATCCAAGACCAATAGAAGAGAAGTCAGTTAAGTGCCTATTGCTATAGCAACTGTAAATTTTAGAGTTTAGGGAAGAAGTTCATAATTTTTTGTCTTGTTTGATTTCACTATCTGGTGCATAGGCATGGAAGAGTGGTCCCAACCTTCTCAATAGACTTTCCCAGAATGAATACAAATGGAGAAGAGATTCCAAAAATAAAAATGGTGTCAAATAAAGCCACGAGTATCTAAAGATGTTCAGGTCTCTGAATAATCAGCCTACTTACGAATAATCTCCATCTGTAAAATGTAGATCCAAGGATAACAGAAAATTTATTTCTTCAAGGGTTTCTTCAATCTAAAGAGAAATTTATAAGATGCCTAATATTTATAAATGTTACAAATATGGATTGAAGTCTTACGGTAAATAGAAATGAAGAGATATTTACCTTTCTTTCATCCAACAACATTTTAACTTTGAAGATCATGACATCATTTAAAACAACTTCTTCATTTTTATATAGGATCTGAAATGTTTTACTGCAAACCACAGCATCATGAACTGAAGCTGGAAAGGCTAATGTCACACCTAAAACAGATGAGACACAACTGAGAGGTAAAAGACAAACAGTCCATCTAATTAACTATCATGTTAAAGTACTATAATTTGCTATCACCCCATTGTCATTACCTATTTTTACAGAAATGTTAAAACATTTCTGAAAACTTAAGTAATTTCTGATAAAAAAAACCTGAGTAAAAAGTACACCATAATCATTATGAAAATTCCTGTACAGACTTTTTGACTTCTCTCTACTTGAAAGGTAAGTGGGGAAATCGTAGTTTACTGGACACTGTTAAACACAGAAAGGGGCAACTTAGATTTCCACAGCAGAAGTTAAAAGAAACAAGGCTGGCTTTTTGTCTTTGTCACTGGGGCAGAAGTCTCCAAATCTCTGCGATCTCAGATTTCTTAGCTAAGGAGGTGACCCAGGATGGGGCTGCCACACAACTATGAAGACAAACCATGGGATTAGAGAACTGGCTTTCGGTCACATGAAGTAAGGTTACTATCTAGGCAGGGGAAAGAACTGGAGATCTGAAATTATGTTGGGGAATAAGTCAATCAATTCTGTATACCTAATAACACATCAATAAAAACTCTTGATACAAAACTTTGAGTGCACTTCCCTGACTTGTAATATTGCAAATTCTTATCTACACAGGTTGGGCATGTGAGCAGTGGTAATGTATCTTGATTTTATGGAGGCTTACATATAGGACTTTATATATTCAGTACTATATATTTCTCAAAACTTTTAAAGTTATTTATTGACTGATTTGCTTACTTACTTAGTTTGTCTGTATGTTTACCCTTGTGTGTGTGCACGTGCCACAATGTATGTGTGGCTGTCAGAGGAAAACTTAAGGGAGCTGTTTCTCTCTTCCCATGATGTGGGTTCCAGGGATTAAACAAGTTACTAAATTTGATGGCAAGATCCTTTAACCACTGAATCATCTTGCTAGCATACATTTCTTCTTTTGACTGGCTATGATGGGACACTTTTGCCAGAATAATAAAGCTATACTAAAAATGCACTTTCTTGAATTAAGTGGATTCTTCTAGCTAATTATCAAAATTAGCAAACAGTTGGAGCTCCAAATTTGAACTCAGTTGGTTAGAAGTAAGGGCTGCTTCTGGCCATTCAACTTATGACTGGTATCCGAAGGAGGGCTGCCTTCTTAACCTATGAAACCTCGTTCATCTCCAGAAATATTAATACATGAGAGAAACAGTGTAGAGTCCAGATGACTCATGGAAGATTTCCATATGGTCAATGTGATAGAGAGAAAGCGTCGGCGGCAGCTTAGCACTCTACTTTGGCCAAAGAGGGTGGGGACATTCTGAAATGACCTGTTGGCATAGAGTCTTCAGCAAGGTGGGAGGGACTGAGATGTTCACATTAGGAGAATAACTTGGCATAAAGGGAAACCCAGCAGGACAAAGAATGCATTCAGGAACAAGAAGGCAGAGTGACAGTTTGGGACATGTGACCCAAAGAGAAAATAAGCAATGGATTCCTCTTGCAGGAATCTTGTTATATGCACATCCTGACAAGTTTCTCACATTCATAAGTTGGCAAAGCAGTAATACTACATAAGAAATGATCATAGGCTGGCAAGATGGCTCAATGGGTCAAAGCTCTTGCCACAGAAGTCTGAAAACTTGAGTTCCCTTCCTGGAGCCCAAGGTGGAAGAAGAGAATCAACTCCTGCAAGTTGTCCCTCTCGCCACCACACATGGGCTGTCATGTGAGTAATTGCATGTGCACAAACACTTGCAAATAAAATATTTTTAAAGTGGGTTTTTAAATGTATTTACAATTTTCTGCTAAGTTTGAGATATTTCAGAATATACATTTAAAGAAAAACAACAGCTCAAAATTCCATTCTGAATGTTTTAGAGAAGAGCCAGGATGGAGATTTCTTTATTACTTAAAAAAAAAAAATCCAAATTCCCACTCCCTCCCCTCCTCCCAGAGGCCTCCCTCTCCCTCCACAGACCCTCCCCCACACCTCTCTAACCCTAAGGGAGTGCCATGCACCTGCCCTGTGAAAAGTCCAAGGCCTTCCCCACTACATCCAGGCCGAGCAAGGTTTACATCCAAAGAGAATAGAATCCCATGAAGCTGGTATATGCAAGTAGAGACACATTCCAGTGTCACTATCAGTGGCCACTCAGTCTGCCCCAGCTGTCAACCCCCTTCGGAGGGGCCTGGTTGTTCCCATGCTCATTCACTCCCAGTCCATCTGGAGCTGGTGAGCTCCAATTAGCTCAAGCAAAAACTTTCTCAGTGGATGACCACCTCATGGTCTTGAATTCCCTGCTCATACTCTCATTCCTTCCACTCTTCAACTGGATCTTGGGAGCTCAGTCCAGTGCTCCGATGTAGGTCATTGCCTCTGTCCCCATCTGTTGTTGGATGAAGGTTCTATGGTGATATTTAAGATAATCATCAGTCTGACTACAGGGAAAGATCAGTTCAGACACCTTCTACTCTATTGCTTAGGGTCCTAGCTGGGGTCATCTCTGTGGGTTCTTGGGCATTATTCTAGAGCTAGGTTTCTTGCCAACTCCATAA
>JAQHUG010000193.1:2663164-2676844 GCA_028555095.1 Dicrostonyx torquatus | reverse complement strand
ATGAGGAGTGGCCCTGGAATACACTTTGTTCTTGTTTTCTCTCTTTCCTCATCCCTCCCTTCTGTAGCTCAGGCCATCTCAAGCTCTTTTCTTAAATTTTTAAGTTACACTTGAATTGATGTGTTGTGTGAGTGTGCTGTAGCAAGTGTTAAATGGTGACATTTAAGATAATTATCTCTGACTACAGGGTAAGGTCAGTTCAGACACCCTCTACTCTATTGCTTAGGGTCCTAGCTGGGGTCATCCCTCTGGGTTCTTGGGCATTATTCTAGAGCCAGGTTTCTTGCCAACTCCATAACGGCTCCCTCAATCAAGATATCTCTTTCCTCGCTCTTGTATCTGTTCTTTCTCTATCTCGACTATCCCATTCCCTTAAGTTCTCCTCAACCCCCTTTCTCCCCTACCTTCTAGCCCTCTCCCTGCTCCCCTACTCCCAAATTTTTGTGATTCCAATTTCCAGGTGGGTCTATATACGTTTTTCTTTGAGTTCACCTTATTACTTAGTTTCTCTAGGATCCTGAGCTATAGACTCATTTATGGTTTATATAGGCTCATTAGAGTTTATGACTAGTATCCACTTATGAGTGAGGACATACCATATTCATTTTTTTTTGGGTCTGGGTTACCTCACTCAGGATAATGTTTTCTAATTCTGTCCATTTGCATACAAAATTCAAGATGTCATTATTTTTTTACTGCTGAGTGGTACTCTAATGTGTAGATGTGCCATACTTTCTTTATCCATTCTTCAGTTGAGGGACATATAGGTTGTTTCCAGGTTCTGGCTATTACAAATAATGCTGCTATGAACATCGTTGAACAAATGCTCTTGTAGTATGATTGAGCATCTTTTGGATATATTCCCAAGAGTGGAATTGCTGGATCCTGGGGTAGGTTGATTCCCAGTTTTCTGAGAAACCACCACACTGATTTCCAAAGTGGTTGCACAAGTTTGCATTCCCACCAGTACTGGAGGAGTGTTCCCCTTGCTCCACAACCTCTCCAGCATAGGTTATCATTAGTGTTTTTGATCTAAGCCATTCTAACAGGTGTAAGATGGTATTTCAGAGTTGTTTTGATTTGCATTTCCCTGATAGCTAAGGAAGAAGATCGTGCCCTTAATGGCCATACCATCTTGAATGTGCCTGATCTCGTCTGATCTCAGAAGCTAAGCAGAGTCGGGTCTGGTTAGTACTTGGATGGGAGAAGAAATTTTCAATACAATGTAGATTCTATGCAAAGCCCTAAGAAAATGCTAATTACAAATTTTTTTTTTTTTGCCTCAAGAAGCAAAGGCTTTTCCTATTGCTCTTCCTGTGTATTCTGATTTTCCAGTGGGCTACTTCCTCCCCTATATGTTCCTCTGCACGTGTGTAATTGTTGTGAACGTGTATGGGGGAAGGATTGGGAGCGTGTATAGAGGCTAAAGCTTGCTCTTAGGTGTCTTTCTTCCTCACTTCACACCTTAGTTTTTGGTGACAAGGCCTCTCACTAAACTTAGGGCTCACAAATTCAGTTACACTGGCTTGCCAGCGAGCTCCAGGAATTTTCTGGTCTTTCTTCCTTGTGCTAGGATTACAGGCTGCCATGCCCACCCTTACATGTGAATGCTGGGATCCAAATGTTAGCCTTCATGCTCGCACGGTATGTACTTTACAAACTGAGCCATCTCTCCAGCCCCTTCCTACACTTAGCATCAGGACTGGGGCGTCCTTCTTCCTTACTGATGCTGTCAGGTACTGTCTCCCGTTAAAAACACTGCGTCATTAGACCACTGTGCGTCACTGACCACCTCACTCACATTTGCGTCACCAAGAACTTAATTTCTTAAAGATTTTGCTTCTTAATTCAGAATTATTTCCTCCAAAACTACCTTATATATTATTCCTCATGAATAGTCAGACAGGTAAACCCTGCACCCCCAACTTTCCCGGTGCTTTTCCTCTTTGTGTGTTCCTGCCCACAGCCTTCCTTAGCTCCTCTTTCCTATGGTCATTTTCCTAAAATTTACATTACTTTTGACTGCAATTCTTCTGCAATATAGATTTGAATCAACTTCCTGTTATAACTTCACCTAGCTGCCCAGCTTACTTCCTCAGATAACAAGGTCTAACAATCCTTTGGGCCATTTAGGAGTTATTCTATGACTCCTAGGTTTCTTCTGGTCTCAGCGATTACCTCCAAATGCCCACTTTCCTTCTTATTACATTTTAAATTCTGTTTCATCATTATTACAGCCTTTTACATACACAGAGCCAATTAAGAGAATTCAGGAATGGTAACATGTGCCAAGAACCCCAGGGACTCTCAACGCTGAAGAAAAGGATTGACAATTCTAGTGTAGCTTGGGTAACTGAATGAGACTGTCTCAAACCACAAAACCAACCACCCATCAAACATCCTATTTTAATACATACACATACATACATACATATATACATACATATGAATAATGTGCATGTGTGGCTATATTACTCTTGCTTTAATATACTGGTTTGAATATCTCAATTTTGTTAAATCCAGCTCTTTGCTTAATCCATACACCCACAAGCCATATGTGCCTGGGGAACAGTACACAACTATATGGACTTGCTATGCTTTACATTCATGACCACTTATCTCCAGTCATGTGGACTTCTAAACCTGCTTGCTGCTCACATTTCTAGGTGACGACCTCACAGTTTATTTTTTTTTCTCCCAACCCTAGCCTTTAGTTTCTAATAATTTTCGTTCTTATTTCATGACATAACAACAACAACAACAATAATCTATCAGAGAATTTCTATACGCTTCACTACCATATCTACCTGCAGATGATCCTAGACAAACGTACTATTTCTCTACTTCCTTTTTTAGCAAACAGCGCAAGTTCTTGGCATTTAGTATATTTATTTAATTCATATCCTCCCCTTATTTTCTATTAGTCTATTTTGTTACAGCCAGAATTTTAGATAGCCCACTGATTTTTACATCCTGGTGTTCATATCCTTGTATAAATTCTTCCTACAAAGTTATCAGGATTAATGTTTGTGAATACAGCAAAAGTAATGGTATAATTTGTGCAAAGCAGAAGTAATGGACTTCAATTCATGAGTCTGAACCAGAGGCATGGAACTGAACTCCTGATACAAAGAAGCTGTGAGAATGGGGTGTTTAAAACTAAGCTGGGTGGTAAATTTTTACACAACAAAAAATTATTCACATTCTAGCTAGTCTCTGACCCATGCAACTGTGCATCAAGACTAATGAATTTTGCACTACTAAATTCAATGAAAAAATTCTCAAATCCCATTTACTAGTCAGCATCTGTCACAGTAATAATTTGTCTCAGTTTTGAACATTTTTAATTTGCCTTTCTTGACAACACACTCTTGTGTTCTCCTGAGAAATTGTTCCACTCATACAGTGGTTAACTAGCTAATCTGCTATAGTTTTACAGATTGTAGAAGACACAAGACAAAAGATTTTATATATCCCAGCATAGACAGTAGCTGTATATCACTTATCTCACTTTCTCAAGTTCCACGGAAGTGATGGGGAGACTAGCCAAATGAATGTCACGCATGCCATGAGTTTTTGGTCACTTTGGTCTTTATTAGCAGATACTGTCTAACCTCTGCATCAGCAGGAGGCATTCTCATCAGACTAGACAGTAACAAAGTTTATTCTATGCTTCAAATTAAGACTTATTGCCTCCAAATTTGCCAGTGGGTATTTGTTTAAGTCTGTAATAGGTCTTCTAACTATTTCTGCTCACAAGATGGCCAAAAACACAAGGAAGTACACAAAAAAGAATTTTTAACAATGCAGAATGTCAAATATTAAGATTCTTCACAATCCTGACATTAGGACTCTGAATAAACCAATAGACTAGATTTCCAGGAAATTGGAAAGCCAGCTCATGGGCAAAGTGCTTGATATGCAAGCACGAGGACTCTATTTGGATTCCCTACCATGCACATAAAAACCAGGCATGGTGGTAGTCATCTATAAGACAGCTCTGGTGGGGGACAGAGACAGGACGAGACCCAGAAGTTGCTGATTAGTGAGCTTTTGGTTCAATTAGAGATGATACTTCAAAAAAAAAAAAAAGAAAGAAAGAAAAAGAAAAAGAAAATGGTCGGGGAGAGAATGAAGAAAACCCAATGTCAACGCTTCTCCCACAGCAAGCACATAACAGTTACAAATGCTATCAAGAATTCCTTAGCAATCTAAATGAATCTCAAAGAGGTATGTCCCAAGTTCTTGCCCTATCTAATTACTCTATTCCCCTTCCTTCATTCAGCCATGGTTAGAGAACTGAGATCTAGCAGAAATCTAAATGAAGCTTTTAAGCACGTGAACTAGAAAGCAAAACACTCTATTTGCATTGTTCTTGAGAAAAATGGGAAATACCAACGCTTTCCCAGTAGAGAGAACATCAGTTAAAGCTTTACATAGCTATCTTTTACTAGGTTTCTAAGCTCCTCACAATGTGGGGTAGAAAGACATTTATCACAAATGCAGTTACTATATTTTTTTTTCTAAAATTTGGCTTTAAATTAGCATTTTAATCCTGCACACTTGTGGGTATGGTGTCAAAGCATGTAAGTAGTGTTCAGTGGTAAAATCAAGGTCGTCAGCTTTGGTGTCCAGCACTCAACTCTACTCTCACGTTATCCTTTTTATACTATGACATCTGCAAACTGGCAGATGGGTTAAAGCATGTCTATACTCAATGTATTGTTCTGTATCAGAAACAGCTTTTCAACATGCTAAATGCAAAGTCTTCCATGAGGTTAAGAATCACACAGTCCTTTAGTTTTGAATTGAGCACTGCTATCTTAAGCATAATAAACATTTCATGAGTATATTTGAATAAATTACCATCTAACTTCTTAATTTAGTGACCTATTTTCTTGCTGACATGACTATTCGCATTTTACTGATCAGTTATTTACTAACACACCCAACATTCTACTTTTAGACACTTTTCATATGCGGAAGCTTAATACTTACAATAATCTACATCTTAGTACTATTACTACCTAGCTACATTTTCACTTCTTCAGCTAAACAAGTAGCTTTGATATCTTACTGTGCTTTGTGAACAAGTGAGCTTTTCTTTTTTCTGTAAACTCAACCTCACATTATTAGCATTGCAAAGTAAAAGACAGTAGCATAAGCAAGCACCATGACTGTCTTCTGAGTTCAAGGAAAAGGTTGGACACAAATATTTAGACAAGTAATTTCAATCTTTCCTTGAAAGAATGAAGCTGTTCAAATGGGAGCAAGCAAAACAGAAGCATGAAATGCCAAATGAATTATGAATAATCCACAAAATCTGATAAATTTTCTACTCATGGCTGTTGAGATTAGTCAGTTACTGGTTACAGCAAATAATTAGTCATGATATGAACTGACTCCAGTTACTTATTTCCTTAAATTATTTTTAAAGTGCTGTTCTTTAGTGTGTTTGATATTGGGTTGTTATAATAGAATTTTATTTCTGAGGTTAAAAAGAAAGTGAGTTTTCCCAGGGGGCATAAAAGGAAGCTGGTCTCTGCATTCTAATAATATCTACATTGCTTACTATTTGCGAGTGGCATGTCCAAATCAACAATTAAACCATATCTAAGTCTGCCTGTCTACCTATCTACCTACTTGACTAAATCAATACTCAAATAACTAGACCTCCCTGAATTTTCTTCTAGAAACTTAAGCTCTTTTCCATGCTTGATGCTCATCTCAGTTTAATAAATCTCTATCCTCTTATGCTATAACAAAACCCACAAATGCTGCTGACAGGTTTTCAACCTATAAATTCAACCAAAAGAACATTTACCTATGAACATATGATCCAGGAAGAAGGTAGCATAAAGAGAAAAGTTGAAAAAGAGGTAGAAATGTATTTTTGAACTAACTGACCTTTTAGCTATTTGCCTGTATTTGGACAAAAATATCCATCAGAGGGGCTAGAGAAATTGCTAAGCACTTAAGAGCTTTCTTTCTTATTGCCATGAAATATAGCTTCTGTTCCAATTTTCAGGACTTAAATTGCTCTCACAGGTCCAGAGGGGTTGAATGGTACAGCAGTTATGCCACTCCAACTACTAGATCACAAAACCTCTAACAAGATTTATAATTTTGATTTACTGTCAATCAAGATGATGCCATTGCTATTTTTGACTAGGGACAGAAAAGGGTACTCTTGGCAGGAATACCTGTAACAGAATATAATACAAACAGCAGTCAGCGAGTCACTTAAGGTCTACTAGAGTAGGAAAAGTAATTGTGAGCTATTGCTAAATCTTTTGGCAGTTTATTTCTCATGCTCTTCCTGGAGCCTAGCTTACCTGTCAACAAGTAGAAGTAGAGAAATGTTCTATAAAGCTTAGGTCAAGATAACATATAGAAAAGGAAGTTATGAGCCGGGCAGTGGTGGCGCACGCCTTTAATCCTAACACTCCGGAAGCAGAGGTAGGCAAATCGTTGTGAGTTTGAGGCTAGCCTGGTCTACAAGAGCTAGTTCCAGGACAGGCTCCAAAACAAAGAGAAACCCAGTCTCAAAAAACAAAAAACAAAAACAAAAAAAAGAGAAAAAGAAAAGGAAATTATAGCAATCATAATGCAATTTTCAACAAAACACATCAACCATATACATACTTTGACATTAAATTCTATCATCTAGATCTATATACGTAAGATTTTGCTTCAAATACTAGATGTCTATTTGTCATTAACTCTATTGTGTATTAATTCTGGCATTCATAATCTTCCTTAGACTTACTCTATAATACAAACCAGGATTAGAATTTCTACTCCTTCCAGGGATTTGTTTAGAACCTAAGAAAAATTAGGGAGAAGTAATCCTTTTAATTACTAAAAATGTTTTAATTATAAGAAATTTTAATCTCTTAAATATGAAATTTGCTTCTCCCCAAACAAACTATACCTAACATGAAAAAGAGCTATTTCTGCTTGATATAGTAACACTATATAATAAACATACTTGGTTTGATCTTTCTAGCACATTCCATTCTGGCCTTTAACACAGTAATCTGCTAGGAAATCACAACTTATCTAGTTTTGTATATATTTGTTGGGCTAAAATTATCTCAGGGCCTGTACCTCAAGGCCTGTAGGACCAAGAAAAGTCTGGCTCAAGTTTGAAGGATAGTCTCAAAGCTACTGAGTGGGGATGAGAGGGCAAAATCTAGGTAGACGCCCATCCAGCCAGAGGGAGGGCTTGGCTGTCTCTCATTGGCTGGAGGTATCCCCACATCACATGATGTCACTTGACCTATATAAGTTGACACTCACAGTAATAAACTGAGTTCCTGTTTTGACTTGACTATCACATCTGATTGTCCTGTTCATGGGGCGGATAGTGCACACACCTTTCCTGGGGGAATAATGCTAAGGAGGCCTGGCATATATTCTACCATTTCCTCATCTCTTTCAGGAATTACTGTCTTTTCGTTACTCTCAATTAGAATTTTCTGGATTAACTAAATGATCTTACACTCAAACATATTATATATAATAATACTACTAAGTATATTTGTTTGGAAATTGCTGTTGTTTTACTATCTGTTTCTTGATGTTTGGTTGTGAACCTTAATAGACGAACAGTAGTCTCTCCAGCCACCTATTTCTTAAAGAAGATTTTATTATGATATATAAAAGATACAGGCTAGGCCAAGAAGAAAACACTTTGTTTTTCTTTTTCTTTTTTTTTCCCCTGTGTTTTTATTGGGGTTTTTTTTTTAAATAACATTTATCTATTTATTATGTATACAATATTCTGTCTACATGTATGCCTGCAGGCCAGAAGAGGGCACCAGACCCCATTACAGATGGTTGTGAGCCACCATGTGGTTGCTGGGAATTGAACTCAGGACCTTTGGAAGAGCAGGCAGTGCTCTTAACCACTGAGCCATCTCTCCAGCTCCACACACTTTAATTTTTAAATTAAGTTTGATTTTGGTAATAACTGCATTTACACTGCTCAAAAAGTTAAATGTGAGAAAAGAGTTTAGTAAAGAACTTCTCCCCCAAGTTTCCTATCTGCTTAGTTTCCTTTGAGGACCCCTTCTTACGATAAAGAAACCCACTGGCTTCCTGTAGAGCCCGACAACTAGTGCTCCAGCCCCTTTTTATTGGGGTTAATCATAGGTAGGAACTGTCACCTTCAAGGTATGCCCCTCCCACCAAGCATGTCCATCTTAATCCTCTTGGGATGCTTCTGGGACTTTTTCTTTTTCTTTGTACTCTTTGTAGAGCTAGCAGCAGCTTCAGGTTCCTCAGAAAATTTCCTTTTCTTCTTGGGAAGCTTTGTTTTTCTTAAACAAAACTATTTTTCTTTTGTGATCATAATAGGCTCCCCTGACTATTTTGATAGTGCTTTCAAAGATAAACTCTCATTAATTCCAGCTCTAGGAGTTGGAACTCAAACCTAGCAACTTGGGTTCGGGAGAAGCACTAGTGCCCCCGGCTCCAGCTGCCTTCATCAGTCAGCTCTGTGGCTCCATCACCCTGAGGTGTGGTCGGACATGGACAAGTATGAGCTCTTTGAGAAGTTGGAACTGGTTAAGGGCAAGAAGCAGAAGATGAAGGACCAGCTAAAGGCCTACATACATGACCCTATGCTCTGGACTCCATGGACAAGCTGCTGGTGCTGGACCCTGCCCCAGAGAATGGACAGTGCTGATGCCTTCAACCATGACTTCTGATCAGACCCCACGCCCTCAGACCTAGAAGGCAAGCTCTCTACCCACCTGACGTCTACATCTGAACACCTGACACCTCCACGACAAAAAAGGCAACCAGACCACCCGGCAGTCTGAAACCAGAGCCGAAATCCAGCCACTACCAACCAGACAGAATTTGAGCGTGTCTTCTCAGGCAGGTGCTAGGGCTCTTAGGTTGGTGGTAGATTGCTTCCTTTGCTACCTGACTTGCATGAGACCATGTAACATGATGAGACGTTTGAGATTTTTCTCCTCCAGTATCGCTCCCCACCCTGGGCTCTGGGAACAGCTGCCTGAGTGGACTGACATGGAGCATTAGCTGTGAGACCTTGAGGATGCCAGAACCAGCCTGCCTGCCTCTCTCTGGAGGATCTCAGCTGGGACAGGAGCTAAGAAGGTAGGAGAAACTTACCCACTATGACTTTCTAAGAACTCCTTGCACGATGGGAGTTCTTAGATGGGAGTAGGGCACAGGCCCCTCACCATTCTCAGCCCTGCCTGGGGATGAAAAATTTGAGGGACAGAGACACCTCAGAAATGGGCTAGTTAGCACAGTCCTCAGGAGCATCAGGCTGTGAAGATGGCTCAGCAGTTAAGAGCACGAACTGCTCTTCCAGAGGACCTAAGTTCAGTTCCCAAGCAACCTGACTCCAGGAAGGCCCAGGCCTGGCTAGCTCAGTCGGTAGAGCATGAGACTCTTAATCTCAGGGTACTGGGTTTGAGCCCCATGTTGAGCACCAAATGAAGCACGATTAATAAAAACTCAAAGACAGATCTTGGGGTTCAGCCTGAAAACCAGAAAAGCAAAATAGCCAGCCACTGGCTCTTAACTTGACCTCAGTCCAAAAATGGTGATCTTGCCTCCAGGAAATCTCAGAATGAGACTGTCTGAGAGCTGTCTCCTCCCGTTTTATATTCCTCTCCAGTGTTGGGATTAAGAGCGTGTACCACTACCCTCCCGGTTTCTAGTGTGGCTACTGGGATTAAAGGTGTGTGTTACTACTGCCTGGCCTGTAAGGCTGGCCAGTGTGGCTGTTTTACTTCTCAGATTTTCAGGCAAGCTTTATTTATTAAGAAGCAAATGAAATGCCACTATACACAATAATAAAATTCATTAAATTTAATACAAACTAGCATGTTAATATCTACAGTATGATAAAAAGATAACTCTAACAATTCTAATTTCCAGTAAATTTCTCTAAATATCAAAAGGACTGTATTGTGCTCAACATAACTTAAGGCTTGATATATTATTTTTATAACACTTTGAAAACTACAATATCAGGTTTACATGACAATTCTTTACAATTTTTTACTAATCATTTCACTTCCTAACATCATGGAAGAAAAACACATAACACAATGAGTATTTCTTATCCAGAATGCTTGGAATTGAAAGCGCTTAAGGTTTTCAACTCTTTTTAGGTTGTTGAAAATATCTGGATATAAATAACGTGCTAGGATTGAAACTAAAGTCTAAAGGCAAAATTCCTAAGTAGCTTATATGTGAAGGATGGAGATAATTTAATACAGCATTTTTAGTATACCTCTATAGCTGGGTATGGTGATATACAGTTAAAATACCAGTATTCAAGAAGCTAAGTCACTAGAATGCAGAATTCAAAAGCATATTGTAAAATTCCATTATATATAATAGCCCAGGAATTTTAAATCAAGTTATGTATGTACTTTCATTTTGTATCCTTTTAAACGACAACTTACACAACCAATACCACACTTATTTATATTTATTTTCATAAACATTTTCTTATGTGTTCATTTGTAAGAAATCAAATTGAGCTTGTTTTACTAATTTCTTAAGAGGGAAATTAGAACAATCCTATCTGGTAATTCATGCCAACAGATGAAAAAAGTAAAAGTATTTACAAAATACTATCATTGACTAATATGCTACTTCAATTTCTTATTTTTAAATTTGAAATATTTTTTACTTACCTGTTGCATGTAACAAGCTGGCTTCTACTCTATGGGGAATTCTCAGTGGGATTTTCATCGATGCACGAATTTGATAAAAACTAAAAGCAAAATAAATAAGGATATCATTTTAAAACAGATGTTCCTATCTCTACAGTTTGTATGTATTTTAAAAAATGGTCCAAATCTACCAGTTTCTACAGTTCTACTAGTTTCCCTATAACATTTTGCTATTTAATTACAAAATATTAGCATAGATTATAACTCTGAAGCCAGCCTGCACTTTGAAAGGCCCTTTTCTCAGAAACAACAACAACAACAACAACAACAAAACTCCTCTTATTACAAACTAGAAGGTGCAATGCATACTACTGGGGGAGAAAAGAAATTACTAGTCTGACCAGCTTAAGCCCTGTAAGTTACAATGATGATGACTTAAACAAGATCAGCTAACTAGAATCCCAGCATAAACAGGGAGGCACACATGAAGTCCCACCAACAGCTAAACAGTTATGGGTAACTGATGCTTGTTGGGAGAGGGAGAATATCTTAGGATGAAACCTGATAGGTTGTCTGTTTTCTAATGAAACAGAAGCAAACTTCAAACCACACAGCTAAGTTTTCTAGGAGCTAATATGGTTAGATATTAAGTGAAAAATTGTAATTTTTAAACATAAATATGTAATGCAAAAGCTTATTAAAACTAAACAAACACTAGGTGATATTTCATTTTAAACTTCTGAAGCAGTACTATTTATTAAGTGTCCAACTATAATCCTATATTTAACAATTTACACAAAGGTAGGCATTCAATATATGCTGGCTGGGAAAAAAACCCATAAAGTCTAAATAAAATTCATAATTATTCATCACAGAATATCAAAAGGAACAAGGATTGGTAAGGTTATGGAACAAAAGAAACCTCTCTGTACATGGCTGGTGAGCACACAAATTATCACAGCCATCAAGGAGAACAATAAATACAGTAGTTACCCAAAAAAGCTACAAGTAGTATGATCATATGATCAGCAATTGAAATTCCTATGTGCACTCACATATTGTAGCATTAATCCCAACAATTAAGTAGGCAACCTGTTTATCCATGGACGATTTAAGAAAATGGAGTACACACCATAAAATGAGCTCTTAAAGGAAACTGTCATTTGCAGTAACACAAGTGAATCTGAAAGGTATTTTGCTTTGTTAAATAATCCAGGCACAACAACTTCTACATCAACTTAGTTATCTGTGAAATCTAAAAAAGTGGAACCTATGAAAGTGGCATGTAGGATGCTAGTAGAAGACAGAGGTAGGAAGGGTGAGTGGTGGGGTAGGAGGCCTGGAGGGTGGAGTGTGTTGATTAAAGGATACAACGTTTCTGTTACAAAGGAAAATTAAGTCTCTGTGAGATTTTAGAGTATGGTGATCACATCAACAATAATGTATTGCACACTTCAAAATTTCAAAAGAACTTTATTTTTACCACATGCTAAAAGATAAGCAGGTGAGGCAATAGCCAAGCTCACAACTTAAATAACTTCAAAATCTTCTATATCAAAACATAACATTATATTCTATAATATACAATGACTATATTTTTTTCTAAATATGAAAACATCCCAGTTAGAATACATTAGGGAAAATCTATTGGATAGTTGTAAAGGATAGGACACTACCTAAACATTCTGCATCAAAGACCAATGAACGCAAGGGCTTAGTGATACACATCTCCTTAATGGGGGGGCCATGCAACCTATTGTGACTACTCTTCCCTGTGCTTAGGAAAAGCAACGGTGAACAAACAGGTAAGTCTGGATCTGGCCCAGGACTAGTTTTCCACCCTGTTTACGTATTCTCATAATTAGCACTATCACACACTCACTGTCATAGTATTTTGCCTAGCATTATATAAAATGTTAGCTTAATTAGCAAATATAGATATCACTTTGTTTCATACTTAGATTTTTTTGGTAATAACTATAACTATAAAGCAGTGATTAATGTGAGAAAAAAAACACCAAAAAAAGAAAGAAAAGAAAAAAAGAAAATACTGTTAGAAAAGCCAATTCTAAGTGTATCTATGATCACTGGTTCAGAACACAGTGATCAGACTCTGTAAAAGAGAAAAATGAGACAATGTCATTAAACATGCTGAGAAATCTATGAGTTCATTCTGTCATTAAATAAAAACTATAACTGAAAGAGACTAAGGCATAAAACAAAACCCTGAATATAACTAAATAAGAGAAACAAAACCTTATGCCTTTTCTATACAGGCTGCAGTTCAGAGTAATCAAAAAGTTAATGAAGCAACGTTTCTCTTTCTAGAATCCCAGGTAATAATGACAAAAGGAGTGAGAATTAGAATACACTGTTTGGAAACGCCTAGTAAAATAATCACTCTGGGCAAACACCTTCAAAGGACACTATCTATTAAAGAAAACTTTGTAGGAGTTGGCCAGGTTGATAGCACTGGAACAAATCTTGTTACAAAAAGAAATAGCCAGACACTGTATGTTCTGTAATGTATCCAAAAAGGGCACAGCACCACTTGAGCATTGTTCTTAAAAACTCTACTGGAATTTTAACATTTCAATTAAGTCAATGATTATAGCCTTTAAAAAAAAAATCTAAGAGATAATCAAATGCAACCTGTGAATGTAAATTTTAATAGAATGAATGCATTTCAATGATACACTTTTCTTGGAACTCTTATAAATGTAACTGTATGAGGCCAAAAGTGTTTAAAACAAGGTAGTAGGTGGTAATGATGGCTCAGTGGGTTCAGGCTGCTTACTGTCAAGTCTGGTGGTTTGAGATTGAAATCTGGAAACCACAGGAGGAAAGAAAGAACTGACTCCTGCAGGTTGTCCTCTGATCTGTACAAGTGTGCTGTGCCACATGAGTGCCCACATGCAGGCAAATAGACACACACACACACACACACACACACACACAGAGAGACACACACACAAGTATATATAGCATTAAAATTTTTAAATTCATTTACTCA
>JAQHUG010000193.1:2629162-2647515 GCA_028555095.1 Dicrostonyx torquatus | reverse complement strand
GTTAAACAGAAAAAGGGGAAATGTAGTAGGGTCCTTCTTTATTTCTGTTGCTTTCATTGGTTAATAAAGAAGCTGCCTTGGCCTGTAAGATAGGACACAGCCATTATGTGGGTGGAGTAGAGAGAACAGAAGGCTGGGGAAGAAAGGAAGTAGGTGAGACGCCATGATGGCCTGGCTCCAGATGGATGCAGGTTAGAATCTTCCAGTAAGTCACTACAGACTTTTATAATGGGTTAGTTTAGATGTGAGAGCTAGCCAATAAAAGGCTAAGTATAATGGGCCAGGCAGAATTTAAATGAAAAAAAAAAAAGAAAAGTAACATTACTAAATATATTCTATGAAACCAATACTACCTTTACAGTTAATGTATGTAAATATACTACAGCAAAAGAAACGTATAAATAAATTTCTGTGATTAATCCAAAAAAAAAAAAACTTGTTGTCAATTACACACTTTGCACATACCACGGAGATAGAGAATCGTATAGACAGGATCGTACTGGCACTGAAATGAGACTTTTCTTGAGAAGCTCACATCCATGTCTTGGTTATGAAATACGATTTTCCTAAACAATTCTCTTTCTTTGTTCCTCTTAAATGCTGACTCTTGAGAGCACATTATCCTTTGTCTTGGTAAGCTAACTGCTTTACCCTGGCTCACTGTGAAATACTTTTCCTTAGAGCATCAAAGATATGGCTTTCTCTGAATGGAGATCTCTAGTGGGGAAGGAAATGCCTCAGGCTGCACAACAGTGTTGGGCTGAGTTTTCCTATTGCTGCTAACATCACTGTAATGACTTTACTGATAGCCAAATCCAGAAAAATGTCCTGCTTGATTTCTACACTTTCTTATACCTCCCGAAGCTTCATTGTGCATGCTTTGCTTATCTACTTAGATATTTCTTTGTAAATAAACTTTCCTCCATATATGCTTTTAAACAGTAAAAATGAGACAGAATATTTTCATTAAAGCACCCCCTCAGTGATCAATATAAATTCACAAATACATATTAAAATATATTCAACATTATCACTAAATCCATGAGCATAATCCCCAAATATCTACTTAAATGAAATTACTTAAGACTATAATAACCCAAATACAGCTCATTTTTAAAATATATACTTAAATAAAATCTGTAATTAAATTCTTACTCTAAAATGCATACCCTCTTTGGAATAAATCCACATTGTAGAACTTGTTTAGCTCCACGGAGAATTCTACCATTGCTTGAACTTCAGTCATGTTTAATTTATACCCAGAGGACAAATCTGGCAACAGCACCTTTGTTAAAAAGGGGGAGGAGTGAGTCATGAGAAGCACAACAGAAATGCCAATTTATAAGCCTAACTAAGTTTAATCCAACTAAACAGTACCAGAGTCCAAAGACTGCCAAAGAGCAGTACTATTTTTACCAACTAAGACTGGTTGATTATGAAGCTTTTCCAACATTCGTTTCCCTGATGACATCCATGTGATAATCTATGAATGGATTTTTTGTTAAGAAAATATTGCTTAAAGAACAAAGCACTTTTGAATTAAAAAAAATTTCCCTGTCATTATAAAAGCCTAAAAGCATTCATTTTCACAGAAGTTAAAACAAAAGGTACAGAAGCGAGTAAAAATGAAAACATTCACATATCCACTGAGATATATACATGAGTGCATTACTACAACTTTTATAAAACTGGTGTCAGCAGCATGCATATCTTCTAATCTGCTCATTTCACATAATTTTCGTGATGAACATTGAAGCCAATAAGTGTATAGACAACATTGCTTTAATGTGACTATGATACCGTGAGTGTGTCACAGTCTAAACAGACACCTCGTGCTGGTGCTGCAGCGGCTTCCGTCTTCACTATCAGAAAATGACAGACACCCTTACCAAGAGTACAGGCCTTCAAAAGCAATTTAGAGAAAAGAAGTGCTGGGATGAGACACAACTCTCCACTGATTCCTGGTGTCTCTGCACCTGGCCCCAGCAGAGACACTATAGTCTTTCCTCCAGGCTCTCTATTCTGGGACATTTGCATACAGTTCTAAACATCAGAGACAGGGTCTCACTTTAGAAAACAGCCTATCTGCAGACTATTCTACACAGTAAAGTCCTCCAAAGCAGAAAACAGGTAGGCCCACTGTCCACTATCAACGTTTCCAGACCTTCTAGCTCAGGGTTCCTCTTCTATGATTTATTCCTGTGTAGCTGTCACCTGGCACACTAGCTCGAACGCTCTGAGTACAAACCATTTTTCTCTCTGACTGGTGAGTCCAGTGTCTTCTCTCAACCTTAAGGCACCATGGCAAGCAACTCATTAGGATGCAAGCATAGTAAAATCTCCAAGTTTCACAGCTCTTGAAAACGTAATTCCTTGAAATGCTGCAAATATTCTAACTTATAATGAATTACAAACAAAAGAAATGCTATATGCTTACCTCTGCTGATCAAATCTTCATTTTACATTATTAAATAACCAATCTTGTATTTCCAGTTACTGATTCTTGTTGTTAAAAATGTATTGTTCCCCCTAGGAGGAAGAAACAATAAAATCCTCAAATAAAATTAGAGATACAAAATCTATTTTAAAGATACCTATATATCTTTATGTATTACTTAACATTCACAATTTACACACAGGACCTACATCCTCCTCAAGGCTTGGGAATACATTATAACTTCATCACTATTATGTGTTTCTATTAAGGATTCACATATATAGACTGCACAGTGCAATATAGGGTACTTTCTTGGTTCAGTGGTTCAGAAACACTTCTCAATGAATACCTAAAACACTGGAAGCTTATCATTAATTTTTAAGATATAGAATTTCTCATTAATAATAATAAATTAGTGATTTTTGAAATTTCGCGCATATGCATGCATGTATCTCATACCAACACATAAGTATAAAGCATAGTATTTAAAATAATGGCAAAAGGTTTCCTGACTATGCTGTAGTTTTCCTTACATTTCAAATATTTAGATGGAAAAAAGTCTGCCTTTAACATAATTGTGTTCCAAAAACATTAAAATGATCATGTTCATTCTTCACTTTTTCTTTTGTCATGAGCGTGTAGAATGTGCCAAGTACTAAGGCTGCTACTTTAGTAATCTCATCAACAATAATAAAGATCAATATAGATCAAGTCAATGTATCTTTAGATCAAAGGCTCCCCATTTCATAGAAATAAGTGTAGGTCAGTTCTGGATCCCGATGGGCTCAGTAATCACAAGAAAAGGTGTAAGTACATACAGTATAGTAGAAAGGTAACAATAAGGTTTTGAGATTTCAGGCCCCAGATGATGCCTCCCTCAGATCTTCATCCGCTTAAGGTACACAGCATCTATCTCATATAAACCAGTAGTAGCCCATTACATGGGCAAGAGATAAACTTAGATCTCTTCTAAACTCCTTTCATTTGGGGATCTCTGCTACAATGATTGGGCTTTTCTTATACACAGAATTTAATATGAGAAGTAGGGTACAGCTATAATAGAACCCTAAAATATATGAATCAATAATTACTAGAGGTAGGGTTACAGTTGCAACAAAATCCTAAGATACCTGGTTTTAGCTCAGTAATTACAAGGAAACATACTACTAAAATACTGATAAACTCCCTTGCATGGAGCAAAAGCAACTGGCAAAAACATCTACAATAACCTCCAAGACCAGGTGTCCATCTATGTCCAGAGCCCCAGAAAAGTAGCTAAACCACACTGGTTGTATGTGGGTGGTTCTTTGCCATGTTTACTTTGGCTGATTTGTGAGTCAAGATGGAAGGAAATAAAGGGGCAGAAACTGGGGCATAGCAGCCAAATATTCCAATATCCTAAAACAGGATAAGTACCTTTCTCAAAGGAATTCTAAAAATGGTTGACATAACAAGTTAAGATTGGGTTAAAGGTGTTGCTGACAAGTGCCTGTTATTACTAATAGTTTAAAGACAATGGCCACTAAAATGAGAGACAAAGATGAAGATAAAGATAAAAATAAGGCTATTAAAATGAAGTAGGTATAAAAAGAGAGAAAGGGCAAGCATATGAACCACATCCACAAAAGAAGTTTAGTGAGTTGCTATCAAAGAAAAAAGAAGAGGAAGAAATTATGAAAGTCGTTTTATGGTGTAGGAGGTCCTTCTGTCTTTGTGTTGCCTTCACTGGTTAATAAAGAAACTGCTTTGGGCCTGTTGATAGGGCAGAACTTAGGTAGGCGGAGAAAGGTGGCAGAGTCAGAGAGACGCCACGGATTCTCCAGAGATAGATGCTGGAAATTTTACCTGGTAAGCCACTACCACATGGTGATACACAGATTAATAGTAATGGGTTAAATTAAGATTTAAGAATTAGCCAATAAGAAACTAGAGCTAATGGGCCAAGCAGTGTTTTAATTAACACAGTTTCTGTATGATTTTCAGGGCTAAGCTAGCCGGGTAGCCGGGACAAACAAGCGGGCCCTCTCCTTGCAACATTTTTATTTTTTATTTTTTTCCAGAACAGTATTTGTCAAAGAAATAACGTACAAAAGTCTGTGACTAGGTATAGAATTTGCAATAGCAGGAAGCTATGAAATGAAGGCTATGAAAACTGAGCATGAGCTTTAATGTGGCTGTATGGAGGTCCAGACAGCAGCAATCAGAGGGTTCCTAATGCAGTAAACTCAGGTGTTCTTCCACTGCAGGACAGAGTATCTTCATCATTCCAGTCCAGCACTGATCTCAGTTACAAAGTCTTTCCTACTGTTTGTTTTCCCAAATGGGAGACTTTTTACTATTCCATTTCTGATTTTATCATAAAATATTGGCACGTTTAGGAGGGATGGGGTGGAGCAGCCTAGTGTTTTATTTCTAGGTAACCGGACTTGCAGATCTCTCAGTGACCTAGGATTAATGAAACACACAGAGGGTTCATTCAGTTTTTTAGTTTTGTTTTGATTTAGGAAGGGATGTCACATGTTTCTGACAGGTTACACAGGGACTATCTGGATGGCTAGAGTAGCAGACTGATGCATTGCATGCCCCTTCTTTTCTCCTTCCAAGCCAAATGGTTAGCCAGTCTGAGACAGAGAACAATCTTTCTTGATGCCAAATTGTTCTGCCCATGGAATGTGGCCAACCTGACCCTACTCATGGAATATAAACTGAAGTGATGCATGTCACATCTGCCTCACTTGTTTAAAAGGAAAATCTTTGCTCTGAACTTCACTTTCTTCATTGTGTCTAGGCTGGAATACTTTTTTGATCACACAGATTAGGACTGGCAAAGAAGGAAAGGACTACGGACTCCAGTGTCTGAGCTGCTCAGACCGCTCAGTTTTAGAGTCTTGAGTCCTCTGACAGTGAATGCACGCATCCATACCTGGTCTATACAGTCCTTTCCTAACTTCTCTGACCTCAACTCCTAGCAGGCTGCCCTGTCCAGCCACACGTAATTCCTTTCTATTTCTTAAGCATGCTATATGGCCCCAAAGTTTTTGCATCCATTTTTCTCTGGAGCTTTCGTCCCTCCAGATATGTACATAAGTCATTCCTTTACTTTCTCTTGGGCTAGACTCAAATACCAGCTTCTCAATTAGGCCTGCTCTGGCCACATCATCCTGCCACACCCTATTTGTTTCCTAAGCTCTTATGACTCTTTAAAATATTAAAGACTTTACTATAGCAAGCTTTTTCGTTGGCCATCTGCTCGCAAACTAACACAGAGACTTATTATTAATTATGAAACTTTGGCCTTTAGTTTAGATTTGTTCCACTAGCTCTTATAACTCAACCCATTGATATTGATCATTGTTTTTACTTCATAGTTTTTTACCTTTCTTTCATTCTGTAGGTCCGATTCCCTTCATGTCTAGCTGGAGCCTCTCTGGAGTAATTCGCACACCTAGTACTTCCTCCTCCTATTCCTCTCTCCCTGGAAATCCCGCCTATCTCTCCTGCCTAGCTATTGGCCATTCAGCTCTTTAGTAAACTAATCACAACAATAAATCTTCTTATTAGTATACAAATAAACTACAACACTTTACCTACTATCTTTTAAAAACAGGGTGTTGCTACATAGCCCAGGCTGGTCCTGAATTTCCAATCTTTCTATTACTTCAGATACTGACATATCTCAAGGCAGTATTTTAGATAGAATACCCAAAATTATTATGAAAATTAATTGCACATGCTTCCCCATTTTTAGCATTTTTATGCATTTAACATGCAGGGACACACAATGTCCGCATACATGAGGAAGTCAAAGTACATCTTGCAGGAATAGATTCTTTTCTTCTACTGTGTGGGTTCCATATCATCAGACTGGGAGCAAGTACCTTGATCTACTGAGACAGCTCACCAGCCCCTCAAAACTAATTTCATCAGTGTTTAAAACGTGCAGTCACTAGAAAATTGTAAATCCTATGCACTCACAAACTTCTGCTGTAAATCAGTCTATTCATACTAAGCTGTCTTGGTAACTGGCTAGTGTGTATACACTAAGTGCCTCAGAAGTAGTTCTAAACACGTAGTACTGCCATGCACAACTTTTAAGAGATACCAAGATACCAACTTCCCATCCGAGCAGATGAGACAGCATTAGTACCAAATAACTGCCAAGGGACAGACTTTAAGAAAATGCAAGCAATGCATTTTCATCACCCACACTAATCCTAAAACTCAGACGTCATTAGTGTTTTAGAGCACTATGGCTGGGGAAGCACCTGAAATTGACAGGCAAAGCTCAGAAGTTCCTTAAGATGGACTGGACACCACAGAAATTAACTGCTCTCACAGAAATCAAGAAGCAGCGTTAACTCTTCAACTATGGGATCACAGACACCCATGGGGTATTCTGTTTACTAAGGCAGATGGAAAAGGAGGTGAACATATTAGAAATGCCATACTTGGCAGTACAAGGAATACAAGGGCCACCCTTCTAGCAATGGTGGCAGCAACAGCTAGTTTCTGAATTCTGTCTGTAATGTAGGGTCTATAAGATAAATAGAATCAGAACCTATAATAATGATAGTCCAAACAATACCCAAATGATACCAACTACAGAAAAGGGGGGAAAAAAGTTCCCCAAAGGCTCCTTGTTAACATTTAATATATCATTTTCTCATAAGAGATGAAATACTTTTTCCTTTAGAACTGTGAACAAGTTCATTTTTTTTCAGATAAATACTATCTAACATAGTTTAGCTTGCACTCAAGGAGCCATACAGCTCACATTATGACAGACGTGGAGACTGATCTCAAATGAAGGAACAGCAGATCCCCTCACATTCTAATAGGTAAGTGGGAACTGAGACTGATATTTGGGACCTTAAACCAACAACAGGAAGAATATCTAAGATGCAAAGTTAAATTTAAGTATGTTAATTAGAAATATGATAGAGAAATGCTCTAATGAGGTTAGAAGGGGGTTACCTCAATGCATCTAATAGCAATGAATATAAAGTCCGTGTCAGTTTCCTTGGGTTTCTCTAAATAGGAGGAACCTAGAAGTCTTGACAAAGCTATTTTCTTGTGAGGATCATAAAGTTCTTATAACAATCCTGATTGTAGCCCACCAACTACCAGGAAGCTGGGTCTCCTGATGAAAGGAATGCTTAGCTTTCCTGAGTTTCAGTCTAAATTCAGAACTCTAAATTTACATAGCTACTTTGAGTTAATCTTGACCAAGTCATAAACCACAGCATATATACTGAAAACAATCATGACATCTGGATTTGCAGTTTTTGAATCAAGTCTGCTATCGTCTGTAAATTCTGGTCCTGTGATTAAGTGTTCACTGACTGGCTGATTCTGAACATCTGAGCAAATCTTATTTCTTAGGTTTATGTACTTTTCTGGTTGGCTGAGGCCATGACACACTATCCATCTTTGCAAGCTTTTTGAAGAACCTAACCACGCTCAGTACTGGATCATACCCTGCCCTTTATGGCTCAGCCAATCTGGCATGCACGACGCTCTAAAGATCACCACCACTCAGATAACTGTTAATCTTTTCTTATTTCACTCAGAATCACTTGTGCATGTACATATGCTCAGCAGTAAAGCCAGCCACTCATTTGACTTGCAGCAAAACTGAACTCATGAGTGTTGTTACAGTAAAGAGGACACACTAAGTAAGAAAAATCATATACCTAGAAATTTTTGCTGGCATTTCTCATTTACCAAAAGTGAACTCTGAACTTATCATTTTACCAGCCATTTGCACACTGTGTGAATACAGAAAATTTAAAACTTCAGAACTAGATTCTCTTCTTTGGGGAAGGGAGAGGACAGACCTTCCAGAGGAAAGGAAAGAGTAGCTTGACAAACATGTTTCTGAACAGCTTTATTCTCCACCTATGATACCAAATATAGACCAAACAGAAAAGTAAAATAAAAGTGAATATAGGCACTTACAACTTGGTACAGCAACTCCTGCTATCTGATTTATTTCTCCTACAAGTCTAGAAATTAAGGTTCAGAATGTTTACTTCAAAGTCACATAGAAAAGAAACTATTTCAAAGTCACTTAGAAAGTAAATAACGAAAAAAGACAAAGAATTAAAATGTGTCCAACCCACTGCCCATATTTGTACTTACAACACTCTAAAGTCCATACCAGCACTGCTGTAAAAAAGTTAATGATCTTGAAGCCATAAATGAATGTGTCCACTACAGGAAAAATTAGAACACAACACTAATGGGAAAAAAATTACCTTACTGAATTAGCTATATTCAGTTTCCCATGCAATCAACAGTATTTCCAATGAAATCCTAAAGTTCTCACACCCACAGCCACACAAACTAAAGTATACTTTGAAAAGATCATCTATTCTGGTTTCTTTAAAGCTTGTCTCTAAACAGCTATTAGAAAGGAAATGCATTATTACTAATATTAGAACTGAGTTTAGGCATAAACAACAAAGAGAACACTGGTGATATTAGAAAACTGTGTCAATGGCATAAAAAGGGCAGCAAATTTTAAGAAGTACAATAGGAAGCATTAGCTATTCTGAGAGTTAGTCTATGCTTCCTTCTGTACACAAAACGAGTGAACAAAGAACTTTTCATGTGGCAATGGACAAACTCTACCTCCATTATTAATTAAACAAAAGGAATATTCAATTTATCAAAAGCAGTTCATATAAACTTTTAAAGGATGCATTAGTGTAAACACAATTCTCCCAGCACCACTGGCTAGAATGCCTTTGAATATGCCACGCTACTATAGACCTTTAAGACTTCAGACGAGCCAAAGAAACAAAAGCCTAGTGAAGCACCATGATCATGTGCTGTCTAGTTCGAGGGTAAGTTCAACAGTGCTTGAAATATTTCTTTGGTTACCTCAAGAGAAAACAAGACTTGGAGTAAAAAGAATCACAACTTCCTAGAAAAATATTGTAGGAAACAAAGTTTTCTTGACATCCTATGCTTCCTCGGAGTTGTTATTCTATTAGTAACTTTGATACCAGACCTGAATTCTAATTCAGATTTAAATCTGTTTTCTTACATGGAAAAATAGTATAATCTCTAGCTGGAAAATTAATGTTTAAAATTAATATACACAAAGCACTAAACATGGTATTTGGTGCATGATGATCAATAAAAGCTGATCTTGTGACTTTTATAGTAATTTTTAAATATTCTATTCAAGGAAATATCTTCAAAGTAATACAGATCAAGTAAAACTAGTTATAACTATATTTTTCAAGTGTATTGCTTGAAAATATCTTCATTTATAGGACTGAGGACTTTAATGGAGAATGATTAGCTCCAACTAAAATTCAATGAATCTATTTGCAAAAGCTGGGAGAAAACTCTACCAAAGATTTCAATTAAACTCTCAATTTACTGATTTCACTTCTAACATTTCCCTGGCTCACCTATATGAGGGCAATTTCAAAACACCTCTACAAGCATTACATTACTATGTGGTGGGGAGGTCGTTAGGAATTTTACATAAAGGAGCTGGTGAAAACCTGCATTGTAGCCTTGTTCACCTGAATAGGGGCCTACTTTTAAGTCTTAAAACTGAGTAAGGATAAAGCAGTCTGACAATCTGGAGCTCTCAATTGCAAAAGACAGAACTGATGTTGGTACAGGCTTCCATGGAAGTGGTAGCTGGGGGTACACAGACTTCTGTGGTCCTACACTGAGCTGATAATGCCTGACGATGTTACTTACCACATAAGGGGGGAGCAGCAATTCCAAGTCTAACTCACTGGCAACTTGAACACCATGACAGTCACCACTGTTCTAAAAACAATTATGAATGCTGCACTTGCATTCTATGGGGCAACCTCAAGGGATTCAATGAAGGAATACCAATTCTAGGTCGGACGAAATTAATTGTTGCTAAATGAAGCAACAGAAATGTTCTAGATGCCTATTGAGAACCCACTATGTTTGGTCAGACCCAGATTTCTATATTCACAAGATACTTTAGAAATAATTTCTGTATTACAATTGGTCTAACAAAACTCCTTAAAAGGAAATACAATTTTCTCAGAATGGTTTCTTGGTTTGAGAGATAATTCACAAAGTTGGCTTCATAATAGCAAGAGCTATGCAAAAAGTATTCTAAGTAGGAGATATCCTTTACTAGCACAGTATACCTGGCACCTTTATATCTCTATTAAAGAGGACAATTTTTATATTTAGCATATATAACTTGATAACTGAACATGTAGGTACGTGTTTAAAACTTCCAATCTTTAAAATATGCAACCACTGTAGTGGTGCCTCGTTAAATTCCTGAAAACATGCGTGCCTATGACATGTGCACGTTACTTTTCTGAAAGCCTCTGGGTCCAGTAAGAATGCTCTCGGGTATCACGACTCTGCATCTGGTTCCTATTCATTCCTCAGCTTCTTCCCGACACTCAGGACAAGATAACCCCATTCACTTTAAATATCCATGCTTTATCTCCACTTGCTCACTGAAATAAACACATGCACGGAACACAAAGTTCACTAAGTAGTGTTTTCCTCAATATCTCAATTCAAAGCAAAGGAAATCCTTGCCTTTTATATCTCCTAAACAATCTCTTGCAACCCAGAAGTCTCCAGGGACTAAAGTTTACAGAAATTAAAGTGAACATAAAAGACAATAGCAAAAATTAGAGAGTTACTAAAGATAGAATTCTTGTAGTTCCTTTGAGTACCCACTCCTAGCAAAGAAAGCATTTATCTGCTTTATATACTGAGTGATCCAATATCTGCTCATTGTGTCTGAACATTAACTAATCTAAGCCGGTGCATAGTTCACTAGCATTCTACTAGATATTACATAGAAATCTGAGGAAAAAATTAAACTCTTTAGCTTGATCTTAAAGAGATTTAAGTAGTCAACTTAATTGTTACTAATAGAAAATTAAACAAACATAAACGACATATTTACACGGCAATTTCTGCTTGTGGTGGCCCCAAGCATGTTTAAATGACGAGGGCTGACTACAGATAGATTGCTGGGTTGCCAGCATTAATACTACAGGTGGAGACACGGAGGTTAGAAGTTAAGTGGTTTCTACAAACTACTACTGGGTTATACTATGGGTTCAAATCTCTTGACATTTAGTCCTGGGGCCTGCTGTATAACAGAGACCCCTTATTTAACTTCAAAGAAAATAAAAGTAGTTCACTACAATGAGAATGTGTACATAGTGACCTTCTAATGAATAATTCCCTACAGATAAAAAGACCTGCTTTTCGAGGAAAACAAGCTTCTTTGAGAAACAGCAATGATTTTATTTGCATAGGGAAAGCATTTAAAATGTTAAATGTAGAACAAATTCGTCATCATACATGCGGAATGCTAGCTTTTCTAAGAGAAATGTGGTTTAACAACACCAGATCCTTCTGCTTTCTATGTGTATGCCACCTTGAACAAGGAGCCAAACTATTTCTTGCCTTGGTATTTCCCTTCTTAAAATAGAAATAGAAAATTTAATTCCTACCTGGCATAGATAGCATAAGGAAGAATTTATTGTTTGTGGGCTGCTTTGAGATTCCAGATTGAAATACATAATCCGGTTGGTCTTCAACCCTAGAATAAAGGCAAACTTTACTGAAAATAATTGCCTCAACAGATGCCTCCAGAATAGGATACTACACCATTATCAACAGAAACACAAGTTTTACTTTAATTAGATCTGGCTCGAAATGAAGGGAAGAAAGGCTCCCAATTTTTTCTAATTAAATTCTTTTGCCCAATTCAAAAGATTAATACTTCTATTCTCCTTTGTTCCTCCTAGTGAGCAGTTACCCTATTCCTGTTAGCAGAGACCACAGACATTTATTAAAGAGAACAGACTCAGAATGATGCAACCAAGCGTGATGGTGAGTGAAAACACCAAGTCAATAAATTTGATATAGTAAGTTTTGGTTAAATGTCATTTCAGATTTGTTCCTGGACAACTATAGTTATTGGAGCATTAACCTTTGCCAAATCTTAACTCTTTATAAATGGCCAGACTGTTTCTCATAAAATGAACTGGTATACGTTTCTTAAAGACTCAATAACATATACTGCCATTCTTCAGACGATAGTTTCAGGAGAAGAAAGATGAAATCGACTTCTCAGGAAGTAGCACTAGGGGTACTGAGCATAGCCCTAGCTTACATAGAAAGCAGAAGAGACAAGGGCATGTTACAACTCTTCAGGGATGTAATATAAAGTAAAACAAATGGACTGAATAAAAAGGCTCCATATATACAAACAAGAAAAAGTTTTATGATTAGAAACCAAAAATCACACAAGACGAGATAATAGAAATCAGTTCAGCATGGAGGTTTTGGGGCCACTGGACAGAAAGCAATGAAGCAGGGTACCAAAAGAGGTAAGAGAGTGAGGGCCTCTAAAGGCAAGGTGGAACACAGGAGAACATTAGCGCAAAAAGATGGTTAGGCACAACAACAAAACAAGCAAAAAAACCTCCCACAACCCCACCCACCCTTAGCTAGGATGAAGTACCAAAGGAGGAAAACAGTGTCAACACTCAGGAAACTGGTCAGCGATGGCCGAGAGGTATCCGCTGGGGATGCACAATCGAGGGGAGCAAATCGCGCAAAGCATGACCGACACCGAGGGACCACCGGGGCCACAGGGCACGCAGGAGCGGCGAGGGGCTGGGGGCAAAGCAGACGAAGGTCGGAGGGCCAGGCGGCGAAGACGGAGCGGGACGAAGGCGGGCTGGACAGCGGGCGCGAGGTGCGGGAAGGGCCGGCTGGGAGCACCCGGCGGCGTGCCGCGCCCCTCGCGTCCCCGCCGACCTTCAGCGGGCCCAGAACCCGGCTCCAACAGCCGGCCACCGCCGGCTGAGGCCAGGTCAGGAGAGTCGGACCAGACGACGAGGCCGCTTCCTGTCCGGCCCCGGGGCAGAGGGACCCGAACCGGGTCGCGGGGTCGGAAGTCGCACGGGGCAGTGAGGGGCTCACCTCTCAAACCGCGCGGCCTCGGCTCGCGCCTGTGCGGTGGAGGAGTTCTGCGTCCGGCTGGAAGGCGTCCTTCCCCAGGTCAGCACCATCCCGCCCGGGGCCCACTCACATCGCCATCGCAGCCACCGCAGCCACCGCAAGCCCGGAGTCGGTTCGTCACGGGCGCTCGGCTCCCGGCCCAGCGCCGCCGGCGAGCATGCGCAGTCGCCCCGGTCCCGAGGGAGCGCGGCCAGCGAACGCTACCTGCGTTCAACAGGTCCCGGCCCGCGGCCCCGCCCCTGGCGCTCTCCCCTCCCCCTCGCGCTACGTCCCGCCCTCTCAGGCGCGAGGCCCCGCCCCCTACGGGCTCCACGTCCCGCCCCCTTGGAACCACAGCTGCTGTGGCGGCGCCGGCGCCAACCGAGATTTCAAGATTTGGTCTCCTTTCCCGGCTCGCGCTCCCGAGTTCCCGCGAGAACGGGAGGCTTGCGTCAATAAAAAGCGCAAGCCTGGTTGAAGTGGGAGTTTGACGGGCAGTGTGGAGTCCTGGTTAGGAGTTAGAGGAGCCAGAAAAGGCCAGGAAGGGCAGTTTAAGGCTGTAGACATTGCTCTGGGAATCATCCTTTCTCCTTCCCTTCTCTCCTTGCAGCCCAGGCTGAGCCGGCCCTTGCCTGTTAGAGCAATAGGCAAAGAAGCTGCTGAGGGTCCGTGCTGCCCCTTTGGGGCTCCTAGGTGGTTGTGGCGATGCGGGGATGCTGAACCATTAGCTTCTTGATGGATGGCATGCAAATAGAAGCTTTCAGATCCATTAACAGAAACTCCTGTGAAATAGTCCCTCATTGATTACTCCATCTTCCCAGCAGAACACTGTATAGCGCGCTAAAGCTTCTCTGTGTGACGAAAGCAGGGTTGCAGCAAAAGTCTGAACAGCTTGTGATAAAAATGAATGGCGAGAACGGATAATGGCGTTGGTTATGTATAATGGGAGTGGGCGTGATGCCACTGATCTAAAGATGGTTAAAAATGGCAAGATTTATGTATATTTTGCTACAATAATAATGAGCGAAACCTTTCTGTTCACTTGGCAGTAGTGATGTTGCCTTGTACCTTAGGCCCTTTGAAATCAACTGTTAAATAGGATTTACCCCTTGGCTTTCCTTCATTTTTGAACAGATTTTAAACAGGATTGAAATGCCTCAGTTGCCCTATGGTAACCAGTCTGTTAACATTTGCATAACTGGCTTCTATAGACAGAGTCGTAGATACTAACTAAGGTGGGTGCCCACCGTACGCAATGGTGAGTTTGGGGAGCTATATTTCTGTAACAACTATGAGACTGAAACTGAGGAAAGCGAAGTTTAAATTTAGCACTTCCGTTATGGGTACGACAGCTACAAGTCCAAAGAGTAACTGTATCACTTCATCATGTTGTGATGTTATTTCATGACTTGATGGCCATGGTTTTGTGAAAAGAGCATGATATAAAAAGTAAGCATGCCAACCCTCCAGTTAAAAAGGTGTCTGACAGGGGGCTGGAGAGATGGCTCAGTGGTTAAAAGCATTAGCTGCTCTTCCAGAGGTCCTCAGTTGAATTCCCAGCAACCATATGGTGGCTCACAACCACCTGTAATAAGATCTGGTGTCAACTTCTGTCTTCAGGGACACATGCAGGCAGAACATTGTATACATAATAAATAAATCTAAAAAATAATTTTAAAAAGGTGTCTGACAATGTTTTGTGGTTCTCACCTGTAGTCATTCTACTGGACTGGCTAAGGCCAGCCTCGGCTACAGAGTGCTACCCTGTCTCAGTAAGTGAATGAATGAATTTCATTTTTCTTTTCTTTTTTTTTTTTGAAGCTGATAATGTTACTTGCATATGGTTGTTGAATGGAAATAGCTGAGGAAATAGAAGGCTTTACTACTTGATCTACGTGAATGTATTAAAGGAGAAGATTGGAATCTATGTAAAAGAAATGCAGGTTTGTAATGCACGTTCCATAGTCTTTAATATATTACCAAGGAAACCCTGATTCTGCATAATTGATTAAACTGTAAAGTAGATTTTACTCTAAGTGCGAAAAGGTGCAAACAGTTACTTCTGGGCCGCACCTCAGGTTATTTGGGTTTTCAAGTGACGAAGCATTTGCTTGGGTCAGAACCTGTCAGACAGGAGGTATTCCTCCAAGCACCACACCTCTGAATCACCCCTGAAAATTATAATTATCTAGTATCAAGTGACAGCAATGGCAGGTCTTCCTGAATTGTGCTCTTCTTTCTATGCCTAATGCTTACCCTGTTTTTTAATAATGGGATGTTTATGCTAATTATCCCTAGCTTTGTGTTAGCAAACACATCAGGGAAGCTATCTCAATCTCCTAATGACTCATGCCTCACCTCAAGATCTTTCGGCCAGTTCCAGCCACATATCTCCGGGTCCCATCAGACTGCTTTTCTTAGGTAGCCTGATGCATCTTCTCACTCACTGTAGCTCAAAACAAGCTCTGACCACTTCCCTTTTCCCTTTGTGTAGAGATCTGCCACTCAAATCCTGTAGGTTCTGGCAGTGTGGCATATTCACTTACCAAGCCTAGAACCTTCCAGTCATATTGGATACTTTTTTGTGTCTCCCGTCTATTGCATTTCCATATCCTGTTTCAGTTTCTAAAACTTCTCTATTTCAAAATGGTTTTCAACTCCAAGGGAAAGTCTGACTTGGAAAAAAAGGAAAATCACTTCTAGTGAGACCAGAGAAAGGGATTTAAAGCATAGTATTAATGGAAATGAAGGAGATTTGTCAACTTTAAGTTATTCATTGTATGACGAGATTTTTTGATAAGATTGTCTAAAATAATCAGTCATGCAACCAATATTTAAAGTTATTCTTTAAACATGAATTTACTATGGATTGAAGTCTGCATAAAAGAAGAGCTCTTATTGTATCAAATAAAACATTGTTTTTATGTGTATCACTTTTTATATTTGCTCAATATCAAAATCAGTGTTCTTGCCGTTTTCAGTTATAGAAAATTTTAAAGCTGTGTACTTATTTTCAGTTTATGAATTCTAATTTAAAATTTTAAATGTCTTCTGAAGAGCTGTGACTTTATACAATTTGTACAACTTTCTGGCCTGTAAGCTGAGTGTCATCACAGGCTACTTCATGGGTGTTTGGAAAACTTAATCTTTTTTTTTAAAGATTTATTTATTTATACAGTATCTTGCCTGTAGGCCAAAAGAGGGGACCAGATCTCATTATAGGTGGTTGTGAGCCACCACGTGGTTGCTGGGAATTGAACTCAGGACCTCTGGAAGAGTAGTCAGTGCTCTTAACCACTGAGCCATCTCTCCAGCCTGGAAAACTTATTATTACAAAGATCTTTTTAAAAAAGAAAAGGTCCGTGCTTTTGAATAGTTCTCTCCCTAAATAGATCAATTGAATTTCTAGGCAATATCTGTAATTAATACTGGACATTCCTTAAAAATACAACTCTAAACTCCAATGTCCACACAGAATGCAAAATTAAACATGTAAAAATTCTTTTCAATAGGAAGGTCCTTCTTTACAGTTCTAGGTTGGCATCGGAACCATCCCTATAAACACAGTAGTCAGAAAAGCGACAACAATAAAATGACATTTTTATACTCCAGCTATCATTAGGCTTAATTTCCTTTATCGTCAACTACAAATTTGTTTATCCTTTTGTTTTTAAAATTATTATGAGTTGCTGAATTTATCTAGGGTGCAGAGAAAGAAAAACATACAGTATCCCCCAAAAAATGGGAGTCTAGTTCTTGAATTTTTTCCAGCCAGATACTAAGCAGGCCCCAACTCTGCTTAGCTTCCAAGATCAAATGAGGCTGGTCAAGTTCAATATGGCATGGCTATTGACTAAAAATTCTTGAAAGGTTATTTAAACAACTTATCTAATTCAAAAAATGCAGTTTAAACTTACCTAGGTCAGTAGCAAGTTGTCAGCTTTTAGGTGACTCTGTTTATAAGAACACCTTGAACAAACTCGCTGCGTGCTTGCTTCTACAGGCTAAGGGAAAATAGTCTTGGTAACGGATCTTCTTTTTTGTATCATCATCAGAGAATATAAGACTACTTACTAGTGTGTGTGTGTGTGTGTGTGTGTGTGTGTGTGTGTGTGTGTGTGTGTTATAAAGCTCACCTTTAATCCCAGTAGTTGGGAGTCAGATGCAGGCAGATCTTTGTGAGTTTAGGGCCAGTCTTGTCTATATAGAGGATTCCAGATGAACCAGGAGTACATAGAGACTTGACTTTACATAGAAAATTTACAAGTGTCATATAACCAATGTTTGTCCGTTTTCCTTTTACCGAGTAAGTCCTGGAGTTCTAACGTGCCATAGTGACTCCAAGTAATAATAATCTATGTGCTTGCACTTTGGTGACATGACATCTTCAGTATTTTCATCACATACGGATTTGTGAAATGTTGGTTAACTTAGCTGCAATCACTTCACTATATGATAGAATATCACTTTGTACACCTTTAATATGTATGTGACATTTATATGTCAATTATACCCAAATAAGATACATTGCTTTTTTTTTTCTTGCTTTTATCCTCCTTCCCCACTCTGTGCCCGTTCCCTTCTTTTCCTTATATTTACCATCTACTGGTATCAGGTTTATACCAACTTTGTTAAATAAATTTGGAATTACTTTTTAGTTATATCACATGTTATTTAAGATAATTATTTCTTTACCAGTATAACCTTAATCATTTTTTATTTTCTCATGCTACCCACTTTTTAGTTTTTCTTCTTATATCTGAATATATGTTAGTTAAGACATAAAGCATATGTTCGCAAAGAGCATAGTCAAAGAGCATAGGGATTATGGCAAAAAGTTCTACATAGGTAATGATCTGTGTTTGAATATATATGAATATATTTCTATATAAAAATCTCATGTTTATATATGTATATATAT
>JAQHUG010000193.1:2599460-2612165 GCA_028555095.1 Dicrostonyx torquatus | reverse complement strand
CTCTCTTAGGGTCCTCATTGTTGTCTGGGTTCTCTGGGATTTTCTAGCTCCATCCATTTTCCTGCAAAATTCAAGCTGTCGTTATTTTTTTTCTGCTGTGTAGTACTCCATTGTGTAAATGTACCACATTTTCTTTATCCATTCTTTGGTCGAGGGGCATTTAGGATGTTTCCAGGTTCTGGCTATGGCAGTGTTTCCATACTCTATCACTGTTATCTTTAAGCATCTCCCATTTAAAGGTGGCCGTCTTGTCACAGTGCATTATAATAAACTCACTGGAGATGCTAAATCAATCCTTCTTTTCCCTTTTCTCTCTCTTTTGCTTTTGGCAGTACTAAGGATCAAACAGGGCTTTGTGGGCATTCCAGGTCCGCTCTCTCTCTCTTAACTATACCTCTTGCACCTCATTACCTTTTGTTTATTAATAATATGGGATATGTTGACTCATGGTTTCCATACTCTAAAGCATGATTTCCACATCAGTTTCTCACAGTAGGAGGAAATTGAACAAACGATACCATTCTGTAGCACACAGCGCTAACTGCGCCATCCTGGTCCATTGGGTCGTGGTAGCTTATGTTAATAATGGAAGGAACACTACCAAGAGTTTATGCTTCTAGCAGCTGTCCTCACAGCATCCTTCTACCTTATCTACCAGGGAACAAATGCAGTGAGTCTAAATGACCTTTTTCCCAAAATAGATATGAAAAGAGTAAGAATTACTGTAACATGGGGGAGTTTCTTTTACATTCTTTCAGTGTGAATATTATCAGTTTTTATTTGTGGGGCTGAGGATTGAATCAAGGAGTTCCACATGCCAATTACGTGCTTTGTCACTAAGTCACAATCCCAGTGCAGTTGTTTGGAAGGTTTAAATGCTTTATCCTGGTCAGGGAAATGCTAAGAAGCTCTTGCTGGGTGTCTGCATACTCTAAATGAAGTAAAAAAGAACAAATATTATTTTTATTCTTTATGGAAAGCAAACTGGAGGCATTTAGTGAAAACATGAGTAAATGAATAGTTTAAATCTTTAGGCATATAAAGGTACCTTCATGTCCTACAGTCCTCCCCCGGGAGCTTGCAGCTCTGTTCTTAGGGCCGGTGCTTTTCTGCTCTCTCACTGTAGGTGTAGCACAGGGAGCTCCACTGTTAAGGGAGGGACCTTTCCGATGGTTCTTGTCACGGGAGGGCCGGGGAAGCTGGTCCTGAACTTCCTTACACGACTCAGAGCAGAAGGAGCAGAGCTAGAGCTCCGGAGCCTCTTAGCATCTTCTCCAGACGGGGAGGTAGCAGGAGTACATTGAGCTTTGCTGACTGGTAGCTGGGACTTCTTTACAAAGGTCTTTGTCCCTGATCTTTTTCTGTCCTCTGTGATTCGCCAGGCTGCAAAGGAGAGTCACCATACATCCATCTTCCTGGTTTAGGGTATTTCTATCCTAAACTGAACAGTTTCAACTAAGCAAGTAAAGGAAATTCTTTGCATTTTTTTTAAACAAAGTAAATGTACTCTTAATTTTTTTTCTAGTACCCATCATTGGTCAAAAACACCACCACCACCACAAAACCTTGTGCTGACACTGTCAGTCTTCACTACCAGTAGGTACCACTTTCTGCCAACCTGAGAGTATTCACTTGAGATCAGAGTCACTGTCCCGGATAACGAAAGTTTTAGGATTCGGATCTTATATTAAGGTCTCTAATACCTTTGGAGCTGATTTTCAAGCAGGGTGAGAGCTAGGGATCTAGTTTAATTTTCTTGGGTGCATTGTACGCATGTGTCTGTTTATATGCATGCACATATGTGTGGGTGTGTAAGCAAATGTGAGTCTGTGGAGGCCCAGAAGTCAGCATCAGTTATGTTCCTTTGTTGCTCCCTCATTTATTTATTGACCGATTGGCTGATTGATCAGTTGATTTATGAGACAGGGTCTTTCTCTGAACCCTAAGCTCAACAATTGTAGAGAGCCTGGATGACCAGCGAACTCCAGAGATCTTATCTCTCCACCTCTCACATTTCCAGAGCTGCACTACTGGCAAATGCTACCATGTTGAGTAATGTGCCAGGGACCCAAACTCAGGCCCTCCTGCTGGTGTAGCAGGCACATCACCAACAGAACCGTCTTTCCAGCTCTGCTTTCAATTTTCTCCACATGGATACAAAGATTTCCCAGCACCACTTGTTGAAAAGACTGTTATTTATTCCAGTGTATATTTTTTCATGTTGTTAAAACAAAACAAAGCAGGTAGCCATAGCTGGGTAGGTTTATCTGTGGGCCCTTGTACTGTCTGTGTTTGCATCAACTTGACAGAAGCTAGAGTCATCAGAGAAGAAGGAACCTTTGCTGAGGAAGTGACTCCATGAGATCCAGCTGTAAGGCATTTTCTCGTTTAATGATCAATGGGGGAGGATCCAGCCCACTGTAGGTGGTGCCATCCCTGGGCTTGTGGTCCTTAGTTCTGTAACAAAGCAGGCTGAGCAAGCCATGGGAAGCAAGTCAGTAAGCATCACCCCAACATGGCCTCTGCAGCAGCTCTTGTGTCCAGGATTCTGCTGTTTGAGTTCTTGCCCTGAATTCCTTCAGTGATGATCAGTGCTGTGGAAGTGAAGCTGAACAAACCCTTTCCTCCCCAACTTGCTTTTTGGTTATAGCCTTTCATCACAGCAATAGAAACTCTACGTCCTCATTCTGTTTCATGGTTCTACAAATCTGTTTTTGTAGCAGTTTCATGCGGTTTATATGAATATGATTTTGTAATATACCTTGAAATCAGGTATGGTGGTACCTCCAGTATTGCTCTTTTTGCTTAGGATTCTCACAGCTATCCCATCAGTTAGGTTCCTTTGCTGCTTTCTCGTTTATTGATTTGTTGATTGATTGATTGATGAGACAGGGTCTTTCTCTGAGCCTAGAGATCAGCAACTGTAGAGAGGCCGGATGACCAGCAAACTCCAGAGATTGTCCCTCCTCACCTCCTCCCTTTTCCAGTGCTACACTACTGGCAAATGCCACCAAAAAAGGCTATACAGACTTTTCTCTGCTTCCACATGAACTTTAGGACTGTATTTTTGTGAAGAATGGTGTTAGAATTTTGATGCGAATTGCGTTGAATCTGCATATTGCTTTCGGAGGCTGCATTAGTCAGGGTTCTGTAGAGGTACAGAATTAGTTGAATATATGTATTCACAGACATGCACACAAGACACAAAGGGAAGGATTTGTGAAATTAACCTATGCAATATAGTTGAAATAGTTCAACCACACCTGTTTCATACCTGAGAAGAAAAGAAAATCTGTGAGTTGTTCAGTCAGTCCAGAAGGCTGGAGAGAAGGCTCAGTAATTAGGAGTACTGACTACTCTTTTAGAGGACCGGGGTTCAATTCCTAGTACCCACATGAAGGTCACAATTGCCTATAACTTCACCTCCAGGGGATTAGACACCTTCATACAAACATACATGAAGGCAAAACACCATCAATGCTCATGAAAAAAAGAAATAAATTGTACTTAAAAAAATAAAAGCTTGATGGTGGTGACAAGCGCATTTAATCCCAGCGCTTGGGAAACAGAGGCAGGCAGATCTCTGTGAGTACAAGGCCAGCCTGGTCTACAAGAGTGAGTTTCAGGACAGTAAGGACTGTTAAACCCTGTCTCAAAATACCAAAATTAAAAAATAAAACAAACCCTCTAGGTTTATGATTGTTCTATAACTTTAGTGTTGTTACGCATACGTACCCATCATCCAAGACAGCTTCACTTGGTGTCCATGTAGCACTAGTCGGTCTCAATAATGAGTGATAAACCATAATTGTTTCCATGTGAAGATTTTAATTTGGTTTCTAGATTAAACACAAATAATCAAAGATTGAAACATGTTCTCCCCGTGACAAAAATGGCAATCTGTACCCCAGTGAAAATCAGAAGCTCACTTCTCTTTCCCTTTGGGAAGTTGTTGTTTCTCTATTTGTGGTTAGGAAACTATAGAGACCGTATCTGAAAACATTGCTGGAACGAGAGAACTTAACTCTTTTCAGACTGACGATTTGACAGGACCAGTGCTGAACCTGTCAGTCATCTGGAACTAGGTTGATGGTATAGTTAGTGTTGAATGGATCTGGGCAACGTCTGATCAAATGTTTCCCAATTAGACCTTACAACAGCCTTGGGGTGTGAGTCCTCTGAGCCAGGACATGGGTAAATATTTACAAAGACCTGATGCACAGCTGCATTCTTGTTAGTTTACTAGGCCATGTGGAGAGACCATGCTCATGTCTAAAATAGGGATGCCTGATAATAATATCTTTGGGTTTAATATACTATATTTATCTTTTAAAAACATTTTAAAGATTTATGTTTTTTTAAATTATGTGTTTGTGTATGCATTTGTGTGTGGACTTGTGTACATTATTCCTATGCCCTCAAAGGCCCAAAGTATCAGATTCCCTGGAGATGGAACTATAGACAGTTGTGAGCCCCCTGGTGTGGGTGTTTGATCCAGTTCAGATCTCTGGAGGAGCAGTATGTGTAGTTAACCACTGAGCTATGTCTAGAGCTCTTAATACATGTAAAATCTTCCAAACTTAACCTTCGCACAGACCAGAGGCACAATGTGACCAGCACCCTAGAGGGAGCTGCTTGCCCTTTGTTGTGGCAGCCCCTTCCCTGTATTTTTGTCCACCAATTCCTAATTTTGCCTCCTGACTATGCATTCCCAAGCAAGGCAGTTTACTATTTCCTCCACTCCCCCACCTCAGCCCTCTTCTTGCTCCTCCTCCTCTGACTTTTCTTCCTCCATCTTTTTCTTCTTCTTAATCCAGTACTGGGGATTGTACCTAAGACTTTGCAGATTCTGGACAGATGTACAGCCACTGAACTGATCCTCAGCCTTTACTTATTTATTTTTATCCATCAGGGCTGCAGGTGTAAACACAGAACAGAGAGACTGCATCCGTTCTACCCGACTGTCAGCATTTAGCTGTGTGGGTTGGGCAAGCCATTTAGCCTCTCCAAGGCTAAGTTCTATGGCGTGTACATAAGGTACTAACCGGTAATTTTCAACCTGAAGGTCAAGGACCATCCTAACTTCTTATTTTAAGTGTAGATCCCTGAGCCTTGTTGAACCCACCAAGCCTTGGAACTTGCATGTTTATTAAACTCTCATGCATGAAAACCATGAGGCAGGTGATGGCTTACGTCCTTTTTGAGTGGGAAATGATGAAATCGAATTGGAATTTTGAGAACTTAAAATATATATATTTTTTACAGCTATATATCTTATTTCAGAGTTCTATGGTTATATAAATAAAAATAACTGTATGGGCGTTCTAATTCAAAATACTAAATATACATTGGTTACCCTTGTTAGAAATAAGCTGTAACATAGGCCTAAGGTGCCAATTATCAACATAGCTTGAGATTATTCAGTGTGCAGGTACAGAATTAAAAATATTGTCCCAGTGAAATTGTACCCACATCATTAAAACCTTTTAATACAGGAAAATAGTAGAAAACAGCCAAGCTTTTCTCCGGGACCCAGCGTTGTTAGTGTGGTAACAGCTGGCAGATAATATGGGGAGTGTTACACAGTCTTATTAGGAAAACTAAGTAGTTGTTGATCATGCTTTCAAAACAACTTTATCACACAGCTCATTTAATTATAAAATATGCTAAATATAACACCCAACAGATTGGAGACGGCCTGCTGCCTGGTTCGTTTTTACTTTGATTCCGAATTCCTTCTATGTTTTCTGAACTCTTTTGTGACTAGTAAGATTTCTTTTTTCTCTTTTAAGTTATTATAGAAGGTCATGGGTAACATGGCATTTTCATACTTATATGACACAACACTTGGTTTTCATTCACCCCCTGCTGCAGTTCTTACACTTCCCTTTCCTGAAATAGCCCCTCTGCTGCCTTCATGTCACGTGGATCCCATTCTCTCTGGCTTCCGGATGTACAATACAAGCATCTCATCATTGCAATCAGAGAACGAACTAACTCCAGTGGGACCCCCCCCCCCCAAAGCGTCCCTCGCAACCTTCCTCAAGTGATTGGCTTCTCCTCTGTTCATGTGAAATGATCATGTGTGTCTCTGACTTTGGTCATACGCTTCTGCAGTGGTTTGAATGAGAACAGCTACCATAGGCTCATATTTGTGGATACTTGGCTCTCAGTTGGTAGAAGTGCTTGGGAAGGATTAGGAGTTGTGGCCTTGTTGCAGGAGGTGTGTCTGTCATTGGGGGTGGGCTTTGAGTTTTCAAAAGACACCTCTCATCTCCAGTGTGCCTCTTACTTGTGAATCAACATGTGAGCTCCCAACTGTTCCTGTCATCAAGGCTTTGTTCTGCCATCTTGGATACTAACCCTCTGAAACTGTAAACCTTCTTTTATAAGTTGCCTGGATGCCGGGGTAGTAGTGCATACCTTTAATCCTAGGACTCAGGAGGCAGAAGCAGGCAAATCTCTGAGTGTGAGGACAACCTGGTCTACAGACTGAATTCCAGGACAGCCAGGGCTACACAGAGAAACCCTGACTCAAAAAACAAACAAACAAACAAACAAAAAGTTACCTTGATCATCAGGTTTTGTTCTAGAAATAGAGAACTAACTCAGACAATGGCTTGGAGTGATATTTCTTTTGTATTTTAATAAATAAAGCTTGCCTGGAGATCAGAGAGTAAAACAGATGCACTGGTCAGCCTTACAGACCAGGCAGTGATGACACACACCTTTAATCCCAGTAGGCACACTAGTTGTCACAGAAACCAGGTGGTGCATGCTTTTAATCCCAGTGGTGCATGCCTTTAATCCCAGCTCTAGAAAGGAATACAAAATGGGAGGAGACAGCTCTCAGTCAGTCTCATTCTGAGATTCCTAGAAGCAGGATCACCATTTCAGACTGAGGTAGAGGTAAGAGCCAGTGAGTGGCTGGTTTCTTTGCTTTTCTGACCTTGAAGTTGAACCCCAATATCTGTCTCTGAGTTTTTCTTAATCAGGCTATGATGGTTCATTTCTTCTGCCTTTCCTCTGAATTCTTTAGCTAATGAACTACCCTTTTTTCCCCTTAAGACAAAGCTATTTCTGAGGATTTGGGCTGAAGAGGACGGATTCACATCTATTAGACTCATGGCATCACTGTAAATGTAATCGACCCAGTGTATTAATACACAGTGAAAACTTTAGCCATCAAGCAAATTTAAAGTTTGTGATTGTCAGTGTGGTGACTAATTCTTAACAGCAAAATCTCCAGGGGAAGATAATTATATGCAAATTATTAGTTGAACAAGGAGATTAAATTAGTTGCTCTCAATGGTGGGTGCCACCAATATAAAAGCCTGATGTATACTTCTGCACTGTTGAGTAAATGAATCTACTTTTCCTTTACCTTTCTCATGAAGACGGATATATTTAAAAGTAACAGCAGAACATATATTGATATTTTTCTTAGGAGGAAATCTACTTTATAGACATTAGTTAATGTGTTCCAGATAAAAAGAATTAGTAGGGCATAGATTGGTTCCTGTATGTTTGTGCTTGTCAACTGTCACAATCACACGAGCTGGTCAAGGATCACTGAACAGTTTAGCAGGCTAAGAAGCAGAGAAGAGCCTCCTCCGTTTTAGATTGATTCCAGACAGGAAACAAAATCTCCTCTTCCTCTCTGCACCGCCCAGTCTGTCCTCAGATCTTCAGCTAATAAGCTGACACTTACCATCTCTGTAGAAGATAACCTGCTTGACTCTAAGTCTGCTGTAAAGTCTAAGCCTTAAGTCATTATAACTTAAAAATACCCCCCAAGGAACCTGTAGGTTGATGCTAGATTGAATACTGGGTATTGCGTTATATAGTTTATCAATAGGTTAGCCGTTAAAGTTCCTCCCTCGTGCTTAGTCTGACTCTTCCATTCACCCACTGAAAGATGTCCATGTTGCTAGGAGTTTGTGTTGAGCACTGTTAGTTGCTTTTATTTTATTTTATTTTGTCTTATCTTCAGAATCAGCACATACAGGAACTAGTGACTAACCTGTCACTTATGAACTTTTACCTTTCATGACTGCTTATCACTAATAGGTTATTATAGTTTCCATAGCAACTAATTTCTAACTTGTAGGATTTTATGTACTGATTTTGCTATAGATTACCTTTCAAAAGACTTTTAAATACTCCTACAGATTTTTTTATTTAAAAGAACTTTTGAAAGCATCCTACCAACTATTGAAAATTTAAAACAGTTACAATTACTTTGAATGTGATTCAAGAGTCAGAATTTATTGTCTATTCTATTATTTTCTAAGTTTCCAATAATTTACATTTACTTTTCAAATCATTGTTATTCTTCAATAGCACTTTTATTTGAGCAAGTATCGGTTGAGTCTTAAACTCTGCTGCTGCAGCTTAGCAGAGGCCAAGGTCATGTGTTCAGTTCCCATACAGGTCAATTAGTTCCACTTGCCTAGGGGCCTGCAGCACCACTTCTAACTGTCTCCGGCCATTGTGCAAATGGATGTTATTGGACCCATGAGGCATAGTCTGAAAGAATGGATGGATGTGTGCACATCTGTAGTTATTAATGGAAAATCAATCAGAAGCCCATCCACTCTGTGTGCAGTCACTCAGGAATGTATACAAAAGCGCACTGGAAAACAGAGTGCTCGCGTTTTAAATTGACGCCTTTAATTATTTATTTGTCTTTTATCTTTAAAGAGAGAAGAAATGAGAATTACATGAGGAACCTCCCTTTTCATCTTTCCTTATAGGTAATCTGGAGATTTTTCTAGTAATTCATGTGTTTCTCAGAAGGATTGACCTTTTGTTTTATCACCACAAGGGTGCCACAAATCTTGCCTCTGATTCCCTGCTTGTCCTGCTTGACAAATAACCCCCTCCTCTCATTTGGTGCTGGCTGTGTCTCAGACATGATGACAAAGGCCAGATGTGACTGTATTGGGCATCTGGTCACCAAGGGTGCTTTTAGCTCTGGCAAAGTTGACTTGTCAAAATCAATGACACTTTTTTTTTTTTTTAAAAATTTCAGCTATGTTGTCCACGTGTTCCAGTGTGATTCAATTCAAGGACATTTCAATGACACTGTGAAGGCTGAGAATGGGAATTTTGTTGTGAAAGGAAAGTCCAAGTCCATCTTCCGGGAGCAAGGTCCCACCAGGATCAAGTAAGGTAATGCTGGTGCTGTACATACTGAGGGGTCCACTGGGATTTTCTTCACCATGGGGAAACCTAGGGATCACTTGAAACTATAAAAGTCATCTTTGCTCCGTCTGCCAATGCCTCTACATTTTTGAAGTGTGAAAGAAATATAATAACTTCTTCCAGATCATCTGTGATGTCTTCAGTACGCCTGGCCACATAGCCAAGGTTGCTCATGGTGACAAAGTAGGCACTGTAGAGGGATTCATGACCTCAATATATGATATCATTGTCACCCTGAAGACTGTGGATAGGCTGCTCTTGGAAAATGTAGCACAATAGCTAATATGTTACTAAAAAATTATCTGTGTATCTGTTGGTGTTACTAAGGCTGGTGGACCGTTCTTGGGCTGCATGGGAAACTCAGTGATTTGGCTTTTTGTGTACCCATCCTAGTACATCAGTGATTGCTCTGTCTTGCTACATGGGAGAAAGGTGCTAAGCATCATGACCTCAAGAGGTAGTGAGGCAGGCTTTGGAGGGTACTAAAGAACATCTTGGGTGTCACTGATGACTGGGCAGCCTCTTGCGACTTAGAGAATAGCACCCACTCTTTCACATTTAGTGCCGGAACTTGAATCGCCCCAAGGACCACTTTGCTATGATGGTGAGTTTGGGTCCTTCATAGCCCACATGGCCTCCTGAGAATAAGACCACCTTGGGATGGTGGCCCCGGCAAGAACACAAGAAGAGAGGCTCTCATGCTGGAGAGTTTCTTGTTCCAGGTCTGTCTCCCAACATACTGAGGAAGGGCTTAAGTCCTAGCATGTCCTGTACCATCAGGAAATTCTGCTGCCCTCAGCATGTACCCTATCCCCCCTCCCCACTAGAATACTTTTCACTGGGTTTCTGTAGGGCACATGGGAGGAAGTGTAATCTTATCTTGTACTTTTAGAACATTTTAGATTAGGTCATGATTTGGAAAGCTTTTTGAGAGACTTGGCACATAAACAAATGACTTTCTCATTATTCTTTTTTCACCCTTATCTTACCTTTAAAAATGTTCAAAAGTATGATTAGTGTTCAGAAAGATGGTTGGGAAAGCTTTTGGCGTGGCAATGGGAATTTCAGCTAGTGAGGTATATATAGTTCAGGGTTAGGGTTAGACAGAACTGGGGGTAAGGTCAGAGTTAGGGCTGGAGTGGAGTAATTAAGAAATGATGCAATGGAAAATATTTGAAAGATTTCTTAAAATTAAAATTGTGTGTATATCTTTGTGTGTGAACACATATATGTCTCTCTCTCTCTCTCTCTCTCTCTCTCTTTCCGTGTGTGTGTGTGTGTGTGTGTGTGTGTGTGTGTGTGTAAGTCCGTGTTCATGAGTGCAATGTCCGTGGAGGTCAGAAGAAGACAGATCCCTGGAGCTGGAGTTGCAGGTGGTTGTGAGCCATCTGATGAGTGTCCTAGGACCCACCCAGGTAATAGGAACTGAACTTGAGTCTTCTGGAAGAGCAGCATTGGCTTTTACCATGGATCCATCCCTTTAGCCTAAAACAGCTTTTGATATTTCAGTTTGAGGTCACCTGTTATTTTGTTGTTACATACTTGTTCACAGGTAGTGTATTTCATTTGAGGCACCCCAGAACTTAAGTCCTTACACAAGAATCTGTATCAATGTATTTGTCAGTCTCCCCCACCACCCACATTCTGTAACTTTCAGACAGAGACATCCTTTCAGGATTTATTAAATTGGAAGGGAAGTTTAGAGTTCTTTTTTTTTTTTTTTGCTCTGAGAAACCGAGCTTCAAAGAAATCTACCACTGTCTAGCTATTACAGTTTTCCCACGTGACATCACTCAGGCGGCTCTTATGCCTTCTTATCTTAGTGAACCACTGATATCAGGACCTTGCAAAAGCATTATGTCAGAACGTGGTAGTATGAATTTTCAAGCCTTAAGCTATCCCATCCATACTCACAAGCTGGCTAACTGTATCCTTGATTTTTCCACATTATTGTACTTTCCAGTTTTTATTAATAGTTTTCTAAATAATTAAGAAGTATGTTTAGTTAAGTCTTTCTCTACTTCTGTGTTTATTACTGTATATGATAGACCGGGGTATTTATCCCATAGTTCTAGAGGCTGGGAAGTCCCAGAGCATGGCATTGGGTGAGGGCCTCTTTTTCTTGCATCATAATGTGGAGGTGGGCATTGCGTGATGGTACAGAGCAGGGAAGAGAGAAAAAACAGGATCTTATAACAAAGCCACTCCCAGGATAACTCATTAAGCCATGAATGCCTTAATCCCTCCCTGAGGGATTTGCCTTGATGATGTAATCACTTCCCAAAGGTCTGAGCTCTCAAATGTCACTGACTTTGATAATTAAGTTTTTAATGCATGACTTGAGGAATACTTTCAAAGAATAGCAGTTGTGTAATTTATTCGTGAATATATTCTTGCCATTAAAAAAAATCAGCCATTTTAAATAAAGCCTGAGTTCTCTCTGAGCACTTCTGTCCTTGAGCAGCTTCTAGTAACGTGTGCTTTTACAACCCTTTATTTGTGCATGCATATGGATGGATGGATGTTGCATACACACATTACTATGGGATGTGGGAATAAGCCGTCTAACATGTATAGTAGTACCCGTATTTATATTTTAGCTATTTTCTCACTCAGAATATCTATTAGCTGAATTTTGCTCCATTTGGTTAAATTTATCTGTGGACTTGGTCATGCTCCAGATATCTTTTCTTTAGCAGGGCCTGACTCAGTTCTGGTCGTAGCCCCTCGTGTCTCCTTTTTATTTTGGACCCACAGTATGACACGATGCGTTAACACACTTAAAAACCTCGTTTTCTTTTGTTGATGAACATATTCTAATCTTAAAATTGGCCGTGGAGATTGTCTTTTCTTATGATTTTCATTCTTACTTTGATGAATATCAGTAGAGTTCCAGGTGTCAAAGGACACCATCTAGCTTATTTTTTAAGTATAAGTAGTAATATTTTTACCTTCTTTCCTTTTATTGGTTTTTTATTTTAAAAAGATGTATTTATTATTTTTACTTATGTGTATTCTTAGCCTTTTCAGCTACTGAGACATCTACCCAGGCTCTTCCTTAAAGTTACAGAGGACTGAAAAAAAAATAGAGAAAATGGAAGATTTTGGGTTCAGTGCGTGTTTTTTTATATGACACCCAAAGAAAAAGTGACAAAACAAAGAATGGCAAACTGGAATTTAAAAGATTTATTTTAATTACACACACACACACACACACACAAGCACACGCGCACGCACACACACATACACACACACACACACACACACACACACACACACACACTGAGACAGGGTCTCACTATATAGCCTCAGCTTGTTTAGAACTTGCTATGTAGACCTGGCTGGCCTTGACCTCAAACAGATTTATCTGCTTTTGCCTCTGAGTGCTGGATTGAGGGCATGTAACACTATACCTGGCTAATTAACATATTTGTGTGTGTGTGTACTTGTGTTAATGTATGTGCACTGTAGCCTGGGTATATGCACCTGTGCAGCTGT
>JAQHUG010000193.1:2562114-2583017 GCA_028555095.1 Dicrostonyx torquatus | reverse complement strand
CTGTTGGTATGTGAGTCTGCCCCTAAATAAAGAACCCTTTATTATACTCAATTCTGAGCTAGTGTGGGACTTCTTTATCCAGTCCTCTACAGCTCTTCAATGTGAACCTTGAGCTGCAACTCTCACTTAGTCATTCAACCATGGTGGTAGAGACTAAAGAACTGATATGCTAACATACCATAGTACTGATTTAACATTTGGTTAGCAATATTAAATAAACACCAATGTACTGAACGATATTTTCAACTTAGGATTTTCTTTCTTTGGTCTTCTGCTGTACTAGCGATCAACTCTAGGCCTTGTGTATGCTGTGCAGGAACTCGGACACTGAGCTATATCCCCAGTCCTCCTTTCACTTTTGGATTTTGAGACTACATCTCATTATGTTGCCCAGGCTGCCTTCAGACTTGATTAATAGTCCAGGCAGCCTATAAACTTGACACTCCTGTCTCAGTCTCCCAACTACCTGGCTTGGCTTATCATCAAATTCTGTGAACCTATTTACTTAAAGAATTTCTTTTAGAGGATTTAGACAAACTTTATCTGACTAGAGTAAAGCCATAAAGGCTACTGTCCCTTATCACAGTAATATATAGTAATTGCATAGAAATTTTCTTTATAATGGAACCTTGGGTCTGGATTATATGAATCACCCTCACTAAAGAGGCGACTTGATTGCAGTAGCAGATGTAGAAATGTAAATCATATTAAAATTGGTTATGATACTTAAATAAGAGCGTTCTGGATCCCGCAGGAGTGTGTTGGAATCTATATGAAGATAGTATCATTTCCATCTGTCGTAATTTTAATCATACTGCCAGTGTGATATTTAAATTGCTTCTACTAGAAAATTAATCAAAGAGCCTCATTCATTTCAGTTTGCTTTTCTGTGGTGTCGGCTCACAAGCAGAGAAATAAAATGAGATACCATATTTAGCTTTGCACTTAATTCAAGGTTATGAGGCTCAGTTAGGTGTCTTTACCGACTGCCCTTTTTAATGCTTTTTTTCTCTGCCCTTGTGGCTTTCTTTTTAAATGGGATCATTGCTAATTCTCCTCCATGAGGGGAACTGGAAGTATTCTGAGAATTCAAAACAAACGAGCGTTTGGAATTTAATGAGGAAGACACATCTTACATTTAAAAACTGTATTTCAATTATCAAGAGATTGGCCTTTGGTCACAGTAAGTTTCCTTTCAAACCCTTCCCTCCCCTCTCCTATTTCTTCCCTCTCCTTCTTCCCATTTTTTTTTAAGAGGTGAAATATAGATTGCGTTCAGTCTGTTTTTATAATTAAGTGCTCCACGACTTTTCTCTATAAAGACACACATGTGTATCTGTGTTGGCCATCTTTTTCTTACTACGTCTTCAAAACCCCCAGAATACTTAATTCTATATACTGGTACTTCTTAGGACATTGTATTTGACCTTTTCCGGAGAGCATCTTTCTTTCTCACCTGGAGCTGACTTTTCTTCATCACACCTTAACAATCTGTGGAACACGGTAGAGGAGCAGAAAAGAGTTATGTCTAGCCTTACCTAAGTTTGTGGCCATTTAATATTATTTGTTATCATTTCTTTTTCCTTTTTTTTTCTTTCTTTGGTTTCTTGAGTCAGGGTTTCTCTGTAGCTTTGGAGCCTGTCTTGGAATTAGCTCTTGTAGACCAAGCTGGCCTCGAAGTCACAGAGATCCACCTGCCTCTGCCTCCCGAGTGCTGAGATTAAAGGTGTGCAGTGCCACTGCCTGGCTTGTTATCATTTCTAATGGCTGGTGTGCTTACATTGCTATTTTTAATTTTTTATATTAAAAACAAATTTATATGCATGCACGTGTGCCTGCTTGTCTATATGCATGCAGCGTGCTGGAAGGCCAAAGAGTGGATATCCCTGGAGCCAGAGTTACAGGTTGCTGTGAATGCCTGATGTGGGTCCTGGAAACCAAACTCTGGTTGGTCCTCTGCAAGAGCAGCCAGTGTTCTCAACTGCCAGGTCATCTCTCCAGGCTTCTACAGAAGTCATCATTTTATTTTTAACATTCTTGTTTTATGCCACAGAAATCCATCCCTATTCCAAGGTGAAGAGTTCAAGGCACAACTTCAGGCTGAAGATTCCTGACTACTGCCTAGAACTCAGTGGAGGGGGGGTGTCAATGTTCTTGCCTAGTACACTCATTATCTGCCTCTTCACCTGTGGCAGGACTCTTCCCTGCAGGTATCCTTTAGTTACCTCAATCTCATAGGACCACCTCTCCTTGTAGTGGGAACCAAAGGCATTTATTTCGTTCACCACAGACTTTTGAAGATGTGGCGTGATGTGACCTTTTCTCTAGTCATCCCTTACCAATGAAACTTGTCAGTTCTACTTCCACCCTGTGAGTAGGCACCGCGTATACACAGTGGAATAAAGATATGTTCCTAGATGCAGGGCACAGAAGCAGCAAGGGTGTTGAGATGTAACTGAAAATCAACACAACCCTAGGGTAGATTTTGGACTTTCACAGTTTATGATAACTTTATCTAGTATTCAAGGAGTGGGATCCTTCCAGTGGTCATCTGGGTTATGCATAATAAAGTATGGTATAGACATGCTCAAAATGTTTACTCTCAGACACTGGCATTGGTTGAAAGTTCAGACCAGTACCATTATCATCTTTTGCAAAATGACAAAGTACAAATGTAATCGGTCACTTTTGACAGTTCTCCACACATCCTATCTGTGATAGTTTGGGAAAATCCTCTGTTTGGTCCTCTCCCTGTTGTCTCGATATCAGATTCTAACCATATACCATTTCGTGCCTTCCTTCCTTTTCAAATGCTAAACTCTTACTTAGTGTGTGCTTGAGAAACACAAAACCAAATTATATTCTCTGCCAGAGGTGGATGAATAAGTCCAACTAGCTGAGTGTCAAAGGAGGCTTTGAAACACACTGGGAATTTAATATAAAATATTTCAAAGAATTTGCACTGGACTCAATGGGGAAAGACAAACTAAAAGAAGAAATCTCAAAACTGGATGAGAAGAGATGTGAGGGTTGAGGGTGGAGAGGGAAGATTCGGAGGAGTTAAGGGTGAATCTATTCAAAATGTATTGTGTGAAATTCTCAAAGAAATTGTTTTTTTTTTTTTTTTTTTTTTAAAAGAAGTGATTCACAGTGCAGACACTGGAGGTTTTCTGTCCCTTGGGATCTGTGAGCCTTCAGCCCAGAGCAAGGCGTTTGCTAGCTTGATGCTTTTTGGCAAATGTATAGTGGAACTACTTTCAAGTATAAAGGAGGTTCTGACTTTTAAAATGTTCCCTGAAAGAAGAGCTTTTGCTTCTTGTCCTAACCTAGTTAGACTTTACTGAGCAGAACTTATTTATGAAAAAATAAGAGCTGTCCTTGTCTGCTGTTAGGATGCCAGAAAAATGATGAGAAGAACACACTGGGTCCATTTATAAAATAAAAATATTTTAAGCATTCTACCTAAGATGCTTCAGATTTTATGGATGTCTGTAAATTTACAGAAACATATTTTCCCTGTTAAAAAGTTTCTCTTGGCACTTGGAGTCTAAAGTTTTACTGTTCGATATTGAATTTAAGAATTAATGGGTATGTGGGAGCTACTAGTTTATTTGAGTATCACATTAACCTTTTGAGATGTATAAAATTGTGGCTATAATTGCATTGTTTTTAGAGCTATGTATGTCACTGATGGACTCTACCCATCTTGAATTAATTGGAAGTAGATTTCCCGCAGAGAAATATTTATTCTATCTGACATTTCAATGCTACTGTGTACCTACGACAAGGTCAATGAATATTCATAAAGATTGCTTTTTGTTAATGAGGTTGAAATTGAGAAAAAAGTTGACAGGTTGTGTTATGGCAAACACCATGTATCATATGAATGTTGGTGAAATCACTCCGTGTTTAAAATATTAAACTTGTTTATATGTGTATGTGTGCATGGCTGTGCGTCATTCTCTCTGTGTGTGTGTTGCGTGTGGAGGCCAGAGGAGGATATTCAGTGGCTTCCTCTGTTGCTTTCTACCTTATTGTTATACAATAGTGTCTCTCACTGAATTGGAAGCTTACTGTTTTGGCTAGTCTGTCTGTCTAGCAAGGTCTAGGAACCACGTGTCTTTGGCATCTAGTGATGGGGTTATAGGCATGTACAATCATGACTTTTTATACGGGTATTGGAGATTTGAAATCAGCTTCTTCTGCTTGCAAATGAAACAGACTTGCTCAATGTGCCTTCTCTCCAGCCCCTAAACTCTTAGATTATGCTAGTGAACAATTTGTATTTGACTTGTTAGCTCATTCAGTTTAAATTGTTACAAGTTGGCTCAATTTTCTACAAGCAGTAAAATTTTAATTAAAATATTTCTGCATTAATAACTAATAATAACACCTAACAGCCATTGACTACTTCTCTGTGACAGGCACGTGCTAAGCAATCAATACATTGTATATATCATCTGACAGTACCGTCCAACACAGTGGTGTCGCTAGTAGATGAAATTCATTCTTTGAGGTTAGGTGACTTGACCACATGTCTGATGATCTGTGTAGTTGGGCTATATCAACAACTCTAAGATTTATGCAGCAAATAGTGTAACACACTGAGTCTTCCCATCAACCCAACAGCATGTCAGAATAGGAGAATAAATAGTGAAATGTTCTAGAACTTCTCAGTTGAACTCCAAATTAACCTCTAAATGTTTGTGGTCATATATGAAAACCACTAGCTACATGCCACATTATTAATTAGCTTTTTTTAAAAGTACAGCTGTTCATTCATTAGCTACATTCAAGAATTCAGTAGCCCTTTGTGGCTGGTGGGTACTGTATCAATCAGCACAGATTACATACAGGGCACTCAGTCAGCACAGAACACTAGACTGAGCAAGGCTTCTACCTCAGTTTCATTCCTACCTTTCTCTGATGAAATTTCTGTGAAACATGGACTCCAGGGAAAGGTCTGGCAGACACCTTTCTATTGGCAAAGCCTTAGCAAATCATTGTTTAAGATTGATCTACTTTGATTATGACTCACTTCATTAATTATTTAATATTCTGTTTATTATAAATTCTGAGAAGAAAAGCGTTTCCAATATTGTCCTCAAGTTTTGTGATATCCATTACTTGGGATTTGTAGTGGACTTTGCATGGATTCTGTCACTGTTAATACCTTTATACTCACAAATATTAGGTGTTTAAAATACCTCCAGAGAAAGAGGTATAAGAGTATTTAATGTTCTCCAAAACTTGGAGTTCTTCCAATAAATAGATTTTCAGGTTTCTCTGCTAAGGAGGATAATGCTGCTTAAATGATCTGTTTCCTTCACATTGAATTCCCATTATTGTCTAGTCATTTGAAAAATGGCCTTGTCTGTTGGAGATGGTGCATATTGTTCTATTTTAATGTGGTTTCATGAATAAAACAAACAAGGAGGAATGGCCTTTCCTTGAATATCTTTTTATTACTTTGTATTTGTAAGTAGGAATCGCCATTTTTCACGTCTTGACTTTAAAATTAATGAATAAAAGGAGAAAATGCAGCTTATCATCTATATGCTGACATTATGGGTACCTGCTGAATTTATTCTAATTTGTGAAGGTGTGTAGAATGATAATTTCAGAATTGATGGGCTATATTCCAGATGGGAACCTGTTTCTATGGTAACATTGGGTACTGCATCAACTAAAATTGCATATGAACAAGATGATTCTCCTTCTTTAGAAAACTCATTAAAAAATGTGTAAAAGGGCCAAACCCCATTCCAGTTCCTCATAATGATTATTTGTGTGGGTTGTGTTAAATATTCCTAGAAACAATCAGTTTCATAAACAATATATGCTCTCTAAGGATCACTTTTGCAGGTCAGTGCCAGAGGACCATGATAAGATAGGTATCTCAGTCAGCATTCCATTGCTGTGACAAAACACCAGGACCAAAAGCAACTTGGGGAGGAAAGGATTTAGTTCAGCTCACAGCTTGTATTCTATCACAGAGGGAAGCCAGTACAGTAACTCAGGGTAGCATCCTGGAGGCAGGAGCTGAAGCAGGAGCCATGGAGCAAGGCTGCCTACTGGCTTGTTCCTTGCAGGTTTTTGATAGCATCCCGGGCCACCTGCCTAGAGGTGGCTCTCCCACATCTGTAACCAACCAAGAAAATGCCTACAAGCTTGCTAACAGACTAATCTGGTGGGGGCATTTTCTCAGTTGAGGTCCCCTCTCCTCAAATGATTATAGCTGGTGTCAAGTTGACATCAAACTAGCCAACACAGTTGAGACTCTTAGTAATCAGTTATCTGCGGAAGCATTTCTCTAGAGGGATTCAGACACAAGAAGCAAGGAGGAACCAAGACCTGGAGATATGCTTTTCTGACATGGGAGCAAAAACACGCGTGAAGAGAAGGTGTAAATAGAAGACGGAGAAACTACAGTGGCGCAAGAGGAGAAAATAGGGCAGTTTGAGACAGGGAATGGAGAATGTGAAGATTCACAGAGGGCTGTGTTATCTTAAGCTTCTCGGAAGTTTTTAAAGGAACAGACATGAGCTACAGAGTATATCATAGAGCAGAGTTTCACCACCTGGCCAGTACTGGGAGATAAATCCCGATGGGAGCTTTAAGTCGGTGCTATGAGCAGAAGAACAGATTGTCTTGTTTATAGATTGTATTTTCGAAGATGTCTCTGTACCGAACAGCTTTGGAAATACAGATAGGTCTTTAAATGGAAGAAAGTCAAATTTTATTACTCTACATATGAGAAATGTAACCGCTTCCAGAGGAATGTCTGACAGGCTTCCTGCTTACTGATAAACTCTCGTTTTCTAAAACTGTTCTTCAGCAGGGCCCGCTACCTGTGCAGGTATCCTTGACACTGGTTTTAGAGGCTCAAAATACTGATGCTTATACCCGTGCTGTAGCTAATACTATGAATTATAAACTGTCCTTTATCTGTGACCCATGAATCTCGTGTCGCCTGCCAGCGTCCGTGAATATGTGGCAGCCCTCTATGAAACTGGCTCCTTTACAGTTCTTAACAGTTACTCTGGCTTGGAAATGGATTTTCCCTCCATCGACTCAAGCCCTGTAGTATTTAAAACTGATACAACAATCGGGTCCCTGTTTCTCTGGGCTGTGGCAGGGTTGGAGGGCTGCTGCTGTTGGATACAGTGCTTGTTCTTTATCTTAGGTCTGCCTGTTTCTCTTATATTTTTTTCCAGTATCTGTAACTTGTAGTGAAGAGAGCCACTAGTTAGTTCCTGGCTGCTTAGCCCTGAAATAACCACACAGAAGCTGTATTAATTAAATCACTGCTTGGTCCATTAGCTCTAGCTTCTTATTGGCTAACTCTTACATATTAATTTAACCTATTTCTATTAATCTGTGTATTGCCATGTGCCTGTGGGTTACCAGATAAAGTTCTGTCTTGTTCCAGCGGTGCTACATGGCTTCTCTCTCCTCACTTCACCTCCTTTCTCCCAGCATTTTGTTTAGTTTTCCCCACCTATCTCTGTTCCCCTATACCTATGCTATAGGCCCAAAGCAGTTCCTTTATTTATCAGTGGTAATCACAGCATAAAGAGGGAAATCCCACATCAGTAACTTAAATGATGTAGAGACATAATTTTGCACATCCATTGGCTTATACCAGATGTTTTATTTAGTGATACTGCTTAGTTTTAGTCTTTTGTGATATAATTGTGTAAAATTGTTATATGGTAAATTTGTTTAGTTGGTTTAATTTCTATCACCAGTAGACTGCATTTCCCCAAATGAACACTGATATCTGCTTAGTGGGGTTGAGATGTCCTATTCCTCCTTGGTTTTGGCTGTTGTAAACTGTTGTTCAGTATTCATACTGTGACTTGCCTGGATGTGACAGTGTCTTGATAAGGTCGTTCTAGGAGAATTTGATGATATGCTAATATTCAGTACACAGAGAAGACATTGATGTGTCAATCAAGAAAGACTAAAATTTTAACTATAAAGGCAAATCTGCCCAAGGATATAAGAGAAAAGAAACAGTTTTAGATTCTAACATTGCTCCTGTTTAGTCCCTTGCATAGAAATAAAATACGTCTGATTCCCATCAGCATAAGTTTCAACTTGTTCTCCACTGGTAAGAAGTTCATAGTATTTGCTCTGCAATTCTTCCCCACCCCCTCTGCTGCCTCATTCCAGGCCAGAACAGCTTTTAAATTCCTAAAAACAGCAGCAGCAGGGGCAGCAGCAACAACAACAAAAAACAAAGGCCCATAAAAATTTCTGTAAATTGCAGCAGCAGCTTCCCCACTCCACAGTTTGAGAGTTCCTTCTTCCAGTCTCTCCACTTGCAAGCTCCTGTGGGACAATGTGACCTTTGGAAAAACATACAAATTAGGGTTTTAATTAGCAATATTATTCACACTCCAGAAATATGGGAATTCTAATGCATGGGCAATTAACTTGTCAATTTGTGCCCAATCTTATCTTGCTAATGTGCAATGATTGGTGTGAAAAGAAAAGAGCCTAGGTAAATAAAAAATATGACCTATAATTTATAATTACACACATGCATTGGCTTGCATTGAAATTGTATTTTGAAATATTGTGTAGCTTTTAACTCTTTGAACTAGGTTTTTGGGCAAAAGCCATATTTTATTTTATTATTTCACTTTGGAGCTTTTTTTTTTCTGTTTATATGGCTCAATTTGTATCTCTAGTCAGAATGCCCATCTGTTCTTTATGGGTTCTGGGAATAAAGTGCAGATTGTACATTATTTTTTTTCATAGAGAATGAAGCAGAATACAGTTAAAGGAGGAGCACATCTGCATGTTTATGAGGCAAATAAAAATAATGCGACCATTAAAAGTTTCAGGAGATTACAGGTATTACAATAACAAACATTGGTTTGCTTTTTTTTTTTTTGGTTTTTCGAGACAGGGTTTCCCTGTGGCTTTGGAGCCTGTCCTGGAACTAGCTCTTGTAGATCAGGCTGGTCTTGAACTCACAGAGATTTGCCTGCCTCTGCCTCCCGAGTGCTGGGATTAAAGGCATGCGCCACCACCGCCCGGTTGGTTTGCTTTTTTCCAGGTTATTTTTCTTTCAATGTTTTTCTCTGATAGTGCAGATGAAGCAGTTATATGAACATTAAAAGTATTTGAAGACATTCAGATTATGTCAATTCCAAAAAGTATCCAACTTAAAAGGAACTAATTTTGTCCCTCTTTTTCTTGGATTGTTTTATGTTTGCCATCAGCTGGAAGAGTTCCCAACTCTGACTGTTCATGCCCACAAATATATTATGAGAGTTTATTTAATTTACACACAAAGCTCATGGGAGCTCATCTTTGCCACTAGGAAAGACTGCACACACTTTTAGTCTTTAACTCAGGTTGGTCAAATTCTATCCACCATATCTATCATGGCTGAAGGAACAAATCTGGTGAGAAATGCATACTTGGTGCATTCCTGGAAGTATAATATTTCATTGGTCCCTTGTCTTTCTACTAAGAGAAAGGGCATATAGAATGTTTTTAGAAAAAGACACAAATCTCTACAATGTGCTCTGTCCACATCTTTTCTCAGAGAATGATATTTTGCAGAAAAAAATTATTTCTTAGGGACATCCCCGCCCTGCTCCAAAAATGTCCAGAATTTAATAGTGTTTGATAGAACCACAATATTAAGCTTTGAGTGTATTTAAGAACCAGCTCTGTTACAGCTGCTTGTTGACTCTGTCGCTTGTAAGTCTGATAGACAACCATTTCTGACAAGGTTTGGCATTTATAAAATGCTGTGGAACAGCCTTAAGGATAGAGTGAAGACCATATGTTACAAAAATGTAATCCAAGGTCTGCCACATCTGCTCCTCTGCTGTGCTGCTGAGACATGCCCGGAGAGCCTGCCTTTCACTGCTGTGTGTTGTCCAGATCCCCTCCCCATTCACACTTGCGGAGTCTGTTCCCCTTCACAGTGTGCTGGAGGGCAATGCTTTGGCTCGCGCCTTTCCAATGATTCAGACAAAGTAGCACTTAACAGGCCTGGTGTGTCATAAGACACTGGTAGCATATAAGAACATCTCCGAGACTATGTTACTCCAGAAACACGAGCTGATTTAAATGTATCTGAGGGCAAATCTGCATAGCTGGGGTTTAAATCATAAACCAATAGTTTAATCACACTTTCAGTAAGTTCTTACACGGTAACTATATGATCCCATGTTATTTTTAGTGCATGTTAAATAAAAAGCAAAATATTTATGCTAGGCATCTTTACTCATTATGACTGGAAATATTCATATGAATAGAAGATCATTTTTGAACTTAAAGTGATATTTTTACTTGAATACTTGAAAGCTATCATAAAGAATCCCATGAATTTGACATTAAGCAGTTTCCAATCCATCAATTCACTGCTTGTTATCTTATTTCGGCCCTATATTTGATTGAATTTATGAAGATACTGTATTTCTATTTCTCTTTTTTTCTTTAGCTCATATGATCTTCATTTAGGTTGTCTTCAAGTTGGTAGTGGTTGATGACCTTCAAAATGCAAGATGGCAACTATGGAGTAGACCTCACACAGTCTTTGACATCTGGTAGACCTAAACCTGAACCTCAGCAAGACTCCTTACTTCCAGTTTGGTCTTAAGGAAATCAATCTCTCAGGGACCCAAGTTTCTTATTATAACACTGAATCAGGAGCAGTTATTTGCTATTGTTGGGCAGATTCCACATACAACATTTGTATCATGGAGGAACCACTCACATAATGCCTGTTGGTACCAATCTGGTTCTTTTTGGCCGATAGTATTTATCAGTATCGGAAGAAAATCAGCTTCTAGGTTGGAAACAGCTATTCATAGTCTATAAAAGATTGGATGTTGTCTTGTTTCCAGGGTAACCAATCATCCTGTGAGCCTGGAACGAGGATGAGAAGATGTAGCAGGCTTTCTTTTGGGCCACCAACCAGCTCCCAAATCATGACACAGAGACTTATTTATTAGTTATGAGTACTTGGTCTTAGTTTAGGCTTGTTCCACTAGTTCTTATAACATATTAACCTGTTTCTCTTCATCTACATTTTGTCTTGGGGCTTTTTACTTTTTATTGTGTATGACCTACATCATGTCTGTCTGTCTGACTGACCCAGGGTATCTCCCCTTCTTTTTCCCTTGTTCTTTCTTGAGTCTAGATCTCTCCTCCTACTTATTCTCTCTGCCTGACATTCCTGCCTCTCCCTCTACTGCCTAACTATTGGCCATTCAGCTTTTTATTAAACCAATCAGATGCCTTAGGCAGGCAAAGCAATGCATCTTTGTTGTAAATGGGGGAGAGGTGTGTGTTGTGTTCCCCAGCTGCCAGGCCCCGGCCCGCTCAGCTGCTGGCCGCCTGCACCCAAAATAACCACATGAGAATGTCATTCATTTAAACTCTGCCTGGCCCATTATCTCTAGCCTCTTCTTGGCTAGCCCTCACCTCATAAACTAACCCATTATAAAAGTTGGTAAGTCACCACGAGGAGTGACTGGCCCACTTCCTTCTCTCTTCCCAGAACTTCCGTTCTGTCTACTCCGCCCACCTAAGGGCTGACCTATCTTACAAGCCAGGCAGAGTCTTTATTTAAGCAATCAAAGCACAGAAATAAAGACAGACCCTCCTACACATCTTTACATTGTTAAACAAATTCAGCATAAACAGATGTAATACATATTTGTCTAGTTATGATAATATTTCACAATATGAGGAGGTTCCCAGGATGTGGACTTTTGATACTAAAGTTGAGGAAGTACTGAAAAATCTAGGAAGAGATGATTATCTGAGATGTTTTACTATATATTATTGGGGTTAGGGGTCAATGTTTTTGAAGAGACACTATGCTTAGAAACCAAAGTCAAAGGTTTGAAATGATGAAGGGCCATTCACAATAAGTATTAGGATAATTAGACTTTATTATGTTTTATGTATTGAAGAAAGAAAGTACCTGTCTCTTGAGATAAAGGTCTTTGCATTTTTATTTTTATTCTTCTTTCATTCCTCCCAGATCCACTGCTCAATTTCCCTTCAGAAAAGAGCATGCATCCCAGGTATATCAACTGAACATGTCATAACAACATACAAAGCATACCAGGCCTGGGTGAGGCAACCCAGTAGGAGGAAAAGGGTCCCAAGAGAAGGTGAAAGAGTCAGAGACCCCCGCCCCTATACTCCATTATTAGGAGTCCCACAAAACACCAAGCTGAACAACTGTAGCATATATGCGGAGGACCTAGCGCAGACCTATGTGATTGCCTGTTCAGTCTCAGCGAGCCCCTATGAACCCTGCTTAGTTGAGTCTGTGGGCCATATTCTCCTTGTGTCCTTGATCCCTTTGGCTCGTATAATTCTTTCTCCCCCCTCTTACTCGCGCCCCCCCCCCAATTCCAAGGGGAAAGACCCAGTGGAGGCCTCCAACCTGAACTCTCCTCCCTGCCTAAGGTTTGGCTGAGGGGCTCTGCATCTGCTCCCATCAGCAACCGGAGGAAGGTTCTTTGATGATGATTGGGCAGAACACCAATAGGAATCTTCTCACTGATTTGTTTTTTCTACCCTGGGTCTCAGGGCTATCCAGTCTGAGCTATCCAGCCTGAGATCCTGATCATTCCAGGCAGTGTTGGGCATGGGCTCCAGAAAAGCTGTGTCTTAACAGAGATGTCTAGCCTGGAAAATGGAACCCGCCAGGAATGAACGGTGGCTGCAAACTGCAACCCAGCTATCTAACAGAGATTGTTGCTTCACACAGAGAGAGAATTGTCTTGCTTCGTGACCTCTGATTTGGGTTTAATTCTTTAGGCTTCACTGATGATTGAAGGGAGAATGGTTTTGGAACTCCGGGAGCGGGAGTTACAGACAGCTGTGAGCTACCCATCATGGATCTCTGAAGAGCTGCAAGTGAACCACCTCTCCAGTCCCAAGTTTTATTATTTTAGATATAAACATTCTTTTCTTTAACCTGAAGGTTGATTTATATATACTTGGAAGCTGGGAATTAAGAGTGACATTTGCATCTCAATGCTCCCTATATATACAGATTTGCAAGTCCCAGGCTATGCGAGCTTTTTGATGGCATGGTCATTTAAAAGACTAAGTAAGTCCTTTTCCAATTACTTTTAGCAGTAACAAGCTTCTGCTGCTTTCTTGGCTGAACCTTATTAACATACAGTTTTCTGTCTCAAATTACTTTGCTTCATTGTTGATGCTACACACATCTGGTGAAAATGAGGTCAGGTTGCCGGGTTTGTCCTGTGCATAGCCTTGAGTGTGCTGTCTAGCGTTTGTGTGCATGTTTGTAGAAAACAGAGATAATTTGGTGAATAGCTTTGACTCTAGTTTAACCTCACATAAAATCATTATCTTAATTAAAAAGAATCTAGATTTAGAATGTATTCCTCTATCCATTGTGTGTCTTTGTGTGTATTCAACCACATGTAAAGTTCTCAAGTTTCTGTATTGTCTCTGAACCAATGGTCTTGCCTGGACTATTTCTTAGAATGACTAGGGTAAGAGTGCAGGATCGGGGTGGAGGATGTAAGAAGTGCTTGTGCCTATGGCCTATTTCAGGTCAAATAAATATGTATTTCTCCAGGTGGAGCCATGCATTTGAATTCTTTTAAAAGATACATTGTATTTTCTTTTCTTTTTTCTTTTATTCTGAGACAGGATTTCTCTCTGTAGCCCTAACTTCCCCAGAACTCACTCTGTAGACCAGGCTGGCCTTGAACTCAGAGATTTGCCTGCCTCTGCCTCCAGAGTGCTTGAGATTAAAGACAAGTACCACCACCAGCTGGCTGATACCTTGTAATTTCAATGTGATTGTCTCAATAGCTTTAACGTTGGCAATGGTTAAAACAAATGAGGATGGAAATAGTTCCCAGTTATCAGGTCATGTTTAGCATCACCACTATAATTGAATTGAGAGAGGAATATACATTCTGTTTTGAAGGCCTTCTCCCCTCATTCTCTGGGGAGCCCTCAAATTCTCGTGTCTCAAGGGAGAAGTGGGAAGCATACAGTGTAATCAATGCCCTCCTTCCTGATGCGGGTGCTGAATGCAGGTCAATGCAAGGGCCAACATCTGGAGAGAGGATGCTGTAACTCTCTCCTCTCCCTGGCAGCCCCATTAAGCCTGTGTTGGAATTCGGGATGGAAGTAAGTTTTCCCTTTTTGAGTTCTGAATGTCTACTCTGGAGGAACAAATTTCAGGGATGTAGTCACTAAGAGGGAAGGAGGGAAAGGAGGTTGTATACACAGATAAAAATTAATGACAGGAGGGGCCATTTTGTCTTATTCACTCCTAATTAATTACCACCAACAGCTAACAACTGAGCAACTAATTGTGATAATCATTAGATTAGAAGACAGCTAAACTATTTTAAGACTGAGTGTAAAAGACTGAAATTTAGTTTGTAACTTACCCTAGTCTATGACCACGACAAAGAAACCAAATGGTAATATCTTCGAATGACCACTTGGCTATCTATCTCATCTCTGGAGTCTCTACAACAGGGAAATAAGAGCAAATCATCCACTGGCCCCAGAGGGTGACTCTGTTTTCTATGGTCTAGGGACAATGGTGGTAGGAAACACAATAGTGGAAGGAGGTGTGGATGGGGGAAAACTGAAAGTAGATTGTAACAATACTTGAGGACAGCAATATTGGGTCTTTTAGTATAGTGAAAGCTACGATTGGGGCAATATTACCAAGAGGCTGGTTTGTTGGATCTAATGATTTTTCCTTTAAGTTTATAAATGTGCATGTGTATACACACACACACACACACACATACACACATCCCTACCCTATCGTATACCAGGGGCTGGATGATGGAGATAAGGAAAATTAAGACTCCATGCTCAAAGTTCTTCTTTTCATGACCTTTGGCTTCTTTATTCACATATTATTTTCACTTGATACATCTTAATATTGCTTAAAGATTTTTGAGGATTTCGTACATGAGACAAGGAGCTCTATTATCAGAAAGAGATTTTGCTGGTTTTGTGTATGTATGCACGCATGTGCACGTATATATGTGGGTATGCGTATAGATAGAAGCCAGAGGTTGATGTTGAATGTCTTCCTCAATCTATCTCCACCTTTTGTTCCAGGTTTTGCTATTTGTTTTTCTGTTTGTGTGTTAAGTTTTGATGACACAGCCTGTCACTGAACCAGGCCCTAATGAAATTGACGACATTGACTGAGAGGCCAGTTGTAGGAATCTATCCGTCTCTGTCCCCCTTGTGTTGAGATTTCAGGGATGTGTCACCACAGCAACAGAAAAGGTTTCTGCACAGAAGAAGGGCAGAGTAATGAATTCGAAGGCATCCATGTTTTGGAGACAGGGTCTCGTGTATCGTAGGCTGGCCTTGAAGCTGCTAAATAGCCAAGGAGGATCTTGGAACACAGCTCCTCCTGCTTCTGCCTTGGAAGTGCTGTGGTTACAGGCCTGTGCCACCATGCTGGGCTTAGTCTTTTATTGCTCCATTATTTAGTGTTCTGATTATAAAGTGCCTATTCTAGAGAAGTTAAGAGTCTAATCGAAATATATAGAGAAATATTGCACCAATCCCTTATGTCTGGCTTCCTGTTTTGAGAAGAGTAGTTTCAGTAGTGTTCTTCTTGCCTTCTTTCTGTCTTCCTCTCCGAGCTGGAGTCTTTTCTTGAGGTCACAATTCCAATCAGTTTTCCCTCAGTTCTCAGCTTCATCATCGTCACAGCGAGGGAATAACCACACCCACGACTCAGAGTTATTTTTCAAAAAATAAATTAATCTAGACAGAATGCTTGGCAAAGTGCAGCATGTAGTCATTTTATTACCACTCAGACAAATGAGCAAGCGACAGCCACAGGAAAACCCTTTTCACACACCATTCTCCAAACTTGTTTCTCCCACACGTTAGCTCCCTGACCTCTGCTGATGCGATTCTCGCTCTAGTTTCTAGCTTAGATCTGAAATGTCCCTGCAGTCTCTGAGCTCTTGGTCTGCAGCTGGTGACACTGTTTTGGGTTGTTGTGAAATCTTCAGTATAAAAGATTTAGCATAGGCCCCCTAGGAGTGGGTTTTAAGGGTGATAGGACAGGCCTGCTTCCTTCCTGAACTCCTTCTATTTCCTGATGTGCCAAGAAGTGAGCTCCCATCTCTGTACGGGGCCTCTCCTGCAGCGATACCTTCCCCACCACGACAGATTTCTTCTGAACTGTGTGCTAAAATAAATCTTCCCGCTTTAGGTTGCTCCTGTCAGATAACTGGACATGGAGATGGGAAGAGCGGACCAACATGGCATTGTAATTAGGTGTCCTGGGATAAGTGGCTAATTTTACAGTTATTCTTAGTAAGCCATTTTCCCAACCCAGCTGAACCTCTGCAGCCTTTCCACATTGTGCCAGCATCTATTCACATATAGGGCTGGTCCATCCAGTGTCAGATGTGGCACCTCATCTGCAAGTGAAAATCCAGGCTTTGGAAACAAATTCCAGACTCTACCTCCTCCCCGCAAACTTGGCTCTTCATCATCTAGACCAAGCCTGCCTATGTACCTCTCTATCCAACTTGGGCAATTCCAGCGTGCACTGTCTCTCTAGAGTTTGTACTTCCCTGCATGTGTTGTCGTTGCTGTGTGTCTGTCCTCCCCAAACGGTTGACAGTGATTGCCAAGTTTCCCTTTATATACTCTGAGAGCCAGTTTCATGGAGGTTTGTTAAACAGACCCAATGTCCTGGGGGTATTTTTATGATGGTTAATATTTGCTGCCTTGCATTTCAGTCATTATATGCAGGATACAGATAGGATACTCTGTAGCAATCAAACCTGAAGAAGGCAATTTCCCAAATGTCAAGACCCTTACAATATTGTAAAACAGCAATGCTGATGAGTTATGTATTTTAAAAGAGAAAACTTTTAAACATTTAGACATAATTTCTGGCAGTAAGGAATTGTGCCTTCTTCTGCCATTCTCATGGGAAGTCCTTAGCCAGCACAGACTGAGACAACACCAGTTTGATTCCTCCCCTCCTCTGTCATCATCCTTGTAAGCCCTGTATACCCTGATGTCCCTGCAGGTACTCTCTGAGCAGGCCACCTCCTGGAATCACTGTGCTGATGTTGGTGCCCAGTCAGCCCCTCATGGCTATAAGCTCAGTTGTTTAGAACAAAGGCCCTTTCTTACCTGTCCAGGTCCAAGTTGCCACTGCTATTCCTGGCATCCGTCATGGCTTCAGAGAGACTAGGCGTGAAAGAAGGTAGGAGGAAGGACTCCTGTGGGTGCCCTTAGGAACCACTGGAATGTCTGTGCATGTCTTTGCGGCTTTTCTGGTTAGCTATTTGCCTGTGAGCTTACAATCTACACGGCTCTGGGCGAGGGAAAGTATCCTTTAAAAGCCACGGACTGCTGGCAGTCTCCCCCAGTTACTCAAATGTCTCTTTCTGTATAGATGTATTTTTCTCTCAAGGCTGTAGCAGTTTAAATGAAAAGCTGCAGTTTTGACCTCATGTAAGAGTTTTTACTCTTGGAGTTTGCTATTTTATGAGGCTTGTGCTCTATGACTGAGAGGCATCCCCAGCTAGAATTTGATATGTTATCTGTAACATAAGATTACATTTAGATTTTGTGAAAGCAAATGTGTACATTCTTTAAGAGGTGGACATTTAAAGAGGTAGTAACGTTTTGTGTTATATCCCCTCTGCCCACAGCTGTGCAGAAAAGGAACTCAAGGACACACGCTAAACTGTTGTAAGAATAAATCATCCCAAAGTAGCAATTACTGATTGTTTTATTTTCAAAGCAAAGAAACTGTGTATATATAAGAATGCATTTACACACACATACACACAGACACACAGACACACACACACACACACACACATATATATCAAAGTTACTTATTGAAGGGACTCAGGGCATTGGTCATCATGAACGAAAGAGTCTCGTAGGCACCAGTTACTGGATCTGCAGTGATTGGTAGTGACCTTTTTTGGACCTATCCACAATTCAGTCAGACCAAGGTACTTTCTTTATCACTTACTGGGAACTCATGCAGATGCCTTCAACTTAGTTTCTCTGCCAAGAAAGCAGAATGGCTGCACCTATTTTGTTGGATTGCTATAGTGCAAAAGGGGTTATGATGAGAAACATTCTTGAAAAGAATCAAAGAGTATTATTGCCAGGAAGGTACTGATGTTGAGGGCGAGCTTGAAGGACAAGCGTACAGCAGCTTTGTGAGAAGAACCAGGGTAGTGAAGAGCTGAATGTATGAGCTAGAAGGAAGGAGGCTGTCAGTTGGCTTGCCTTGATGTCTCTCGGTAGATTTATACAAATATTTTTCTTGATTCTTTTGAAATTTCACATCATGCACCCTAACAGATTCATTTCCCAGTTCTTCCATGTCAGTGTCCCACTCATGTGACCCATCGCCCCAAGTAAATTAAGATTTAAAAAAAAAAAAGAAAAGAAAAAAAGAAGCAGGTGCAATTTCTGTTATGTATATCCTCACTGGAGCATGGTCGAACTCTTAGGGCCTGCCTGTTAAACAGAACTGAGTCCTTCCCCTCCCGCATCCCCACTAGCAGCCATCAATTGTGGAGTGCTAACTTTAGCAAGTTTATCACACTTTTAAAAAGATCTCTTTGATTGCTTCCTGTTTAAGCTGGGGAAGGAGTGTTGGGGTGGGGGTAGGGGTTGTTACAGAAGCCTTCCTTGTCCCTGTTTCTCAACTGTGAGTTTGCAGTCGTCAATATCACTGCAAAAGTAGCCTGGTGCTCTTTCTAGTCAGCTGGAGCACGGGCCATGGGCTTCCACATGTTTTCTGGCTAGAGCACAGACCACGAACATGCCTCCCTCGCTCCTCGGTTGCCATAAGACCACGAACCCAGACAAGGCCTTTGGAGGCAGCCAGAACCATGGACGTCAGCTTAGCCCTCAGGTGACAGCACAGACCACCCTTATCAATACGACCCCCAAACACAACAAAGCCTATAGACATCAACAGGGCTTCAGGCTGCAGCTCAGACCATAGACATCCGCATGGCCTTCTGTGGTAACACGGCCTCAGACGCCAACACAGCTCCCAGCTGCAGTAGAACCACAGACCTAGATATGGCCCAGCACAGACCTGGACATCGTCATGGGCCAGGTGGCTCAGATGGCAGTGAAGGCCTCTCACATCAGCCTGGTCCTCCCTTCTGTGCCTGGGTGTCTCCAGTTCTACCACTCCCAGGTTTTGCTTCTCTATCTTCCCCATCTCTCCACCACATTCTTGCTCATAGGAGTTGGCCCTGCCCTCGAGGCAAGGTGATGTGAGGCAGGTCAGCCTCTCCAGGTAGATGTTTTGAGTAGCTGTGGCTATTGTCAAGGGATGTTTTTAGCATGTAGTCACACTTTCTCTGGAAAGCTAGGTGAACCACCACTTACTGAAGCAGAGTGAGGTTGAGGGAGGAATAAAAGCAGAGGAGAATGAGTTACAAAAGCAAAACAAGTCAAGCTAAAGTTTTTGTGTGCCAGGTTCTGTATAAAGCTTTAGTTTAATTCTTAAACTACTTCCATAAGAAGGGTGCTGGCATGGGAAGTCCTTCTGTATATGTGTTGCTTTCATTGGTTAATGAGTAAGGAATCTGGCTTGATCTGTCATTGGGCAGAATAGGGCTGGGGGGTGGGCACAGGACACAGGGGACAGGGATGAGGGATGGGATGGAACACTAAACTGAATGCTGGGAGAAATAAGGTGGAGTGGAGCTGCCAGAAGAGAAAGACACAAGCTGCAAGCTAGAACCTTGCCACTAGGCCACAACCCTCGTGGTAAAATGTAAAATAATAGAAATGGGTTAATTTAAGAGACAAGCATGAGCTAGAAATATGTATAAGCTAATAAGCCAGGCACTGTTGTAATTAATACAGTTTCTGTGTGATTATTTCGGTTTTGGGAAACTGTGAACAACCAAGCGGCCTCCGTACGACAGAATGCTTTTATTATTTGTTGTTTATAAATAAGTAAACTAGTCAGAGACATTCATTTTTCTTGAAACTAAAAAGCAAAATTTCTAGAAAGCCTAAGCTGTGTGGCTTCCAAGCTCACTCCTTTGTATTGGCTTTGTCAGCTAGAAGGCTCAACTTGCTGGTAGTTACTGAAGAGAATGTACATGCCTAATCTAAGGCAGAGTTGTTTTCAACTGTTCATTTTGTCATCTTTCTTTAACAGACTTTTGTGAACAATCAGAGTGCATTTTATTTGTGTATTTGTCTTGTGAGCAGTCCTAAAATGGAATCAATTATAACACTTCACTTTTTATACATGGAAAACAACAAAGAATTGAGTATTTGCATAAAGTCAGTTTTCTACTCCATAATAGGGAATCAAATTCTTTGATGCCATAGATCAGGTTTCAAATTTCAGGATTACACTGCCACCTAGTGCAGAGAGAGCATCTTCCCACAAAGCAGAAAGTAGTGATTGGGCAGATGCCATGGGATGAAACATAAAAAAAAAATATGTTTAAGCTTTCTCCTAAAAAAGAAAGAAATTTCGGGATCTTTCTATGTTTTATTAATTAATGTTAGCAAGTAATTCAGGAACTTAATTTTATTATTAATATTATTGAGTTAATGAATGATGATGATGCAAAAGAGGAGTCATAGGTGTCTATACTTATTCTGCCAGGCATATTTTAAAATAGACGTCTAATGTATTGCACATGTTCATTTTATGTGCTCTAGAGGTCTCATGAAGTCTTATGAGTTAAACTGATAATTATTCAAAATCTTATTCTGCAAATAATAATCATACATTCACAGCCTACAAGTCAATACCTGTGACAACAAAGGGGAGAGGCTTAAAGGAGTTGAAAACATGGTTTGAATAGGCAGTTCTCAGTGGAACATCACCATCATCACCATCA